>OU744803.1:600000-777908 GCA_916614155.1 Mesoligia furuncula | reverse complement strand
TGCAGATGATACATCATTAATAATAATAATAATAATAAATTTTTATTCAAGTATAAAGTAAACTAAAAATAGGATTTACATTAATTACAATCGAGGAAAATTAAATTCTAACTGTAATATAGACCTGCCTGATCTAGGTTTATGAAAAACCTGTGTTTCAGGCCATCAATTTACACCAAATATTTAAAAAGAAGACAACAATAAATGTAGTAGACGCTAAATTGAAAAGAAGGTATAGTATTTTCAATGTCTTATAGAGTATATTATTATAAAACTAGATTATACGGTCTCTTGCCATCGTCGCGTGCCAAGCCATTGGGTTCTAATACAGCTGGAACGCCGACGGTGACAAGAGCTCGTCGGATGATGTCATTAATGTTCGCGTGCCGCGCTAAGCGACCCGCACTTCGGTTGCAAGACAGGCCGTGGTGTCCGAGACTGTTGACATCTTCTCCACAGTGACAGCGATGGGGAGAACAGCAAGGAGTGCCTAGTCGTAGGGAAGCAGCGAGGCGAAAAGTAGTGTCGTCGAACAAAGTGCCTATGTTCGACGAAGGTAGTGCATGAAGCCAAAGACCCGACTCCCACCTACCCACAGCCAGCAGACGCGCACGTTCCGCAGAAGTAGCAGACGAGTGAAGTAAATTGTTCTGTACTACTCTGCAGAGCGGCTCATCCCACCGTCTCTGGGAAGATGGATTGTCGGGTGGATCTGTATTTGGGCAAGCGAGTCTCCAGGCATCCATAGCCTCGGTGAAACACGGCACATCAGAATTAATCAGTGTGGAGGCTAGGATTTTCCTGATTAATTTATCAGTGCCGTGGACCGAAGATATGAAAGCCGGTAAACTAATACTAGAAATTTTGCGGACGCCGAGGCCCCCCATACGAATGGGAAGAGTAGCTTGTGCCCAAGCTCGGTCGTCCATGGCCACATTTAAAATGGAAGTTAATGTATGCCTGATAATTTGGTCCATTTTATCTAAAAGGTGAGTGTGCTTCCATAAATGGGAAGCGCGAAGAAAATATGTTAATTTAGGGCCGAAACAGCAGTAGCGGATTAAGGTTATGGCCGAATGCATTTTAATTTGGAACAATCTTTCCGAAACATCATTGAAATTTTGGATTTTTTCATCAATAAAACTGGGAAAGGAATTGTCAAAGATTGGAGACCCAAGGAGGCGAAGAGAGCTTTTTTCAATAATTTTGATTTCTGGAGCTATTGCGTAAAATTTGGGAAGAGTCAGATGTCTGTCAGTACTGTCCGCTAAAACTAGTTCACATTTCGAAAGATTGAGATCAAGGCCAATGGAATGAAGTTCATTTTTTAAAAATTGAAGGTCTTTTAATACAGTTTCTGCATCGCCTCCCAAGGTTCCATCATCGAGATACCAAACGTTAAATTTGGAATTTAGCTGTCGAATAATTGGGTGAATGGCTAAACTAAAAATCACTGGCCCAAGGGGGTCACCTTGTTGACAGCCAACAGCAGATTCCAAAAGGTTGTCCCGATACAGTAATTTAGAAGGGTGTCTGTAACATTGCCAAATGAAACTATACATTTGGGGTATTTCTTTTCTAGTTTCTGCCAGCAAGGTGTCCCTATTAACAGAATTGAAGGCATTCTTTATGTCAACCTTCAGGATGACCTCTCCTTTTTCAGAATTTAGGTAGGTCGACAAAGCGTGTACGGCAGCCTCACAGCCCCCTTTGGAGCCGTAACCTAGCTGCAGGGGCTGAAATTTTTCCGAAACAACCTCACCATAAAATTTACAACAAATTTTGGCTGCCATACGGCGGTAAGTAGTGCCTACGGCAATGGGCCGAATGCCGCCATCCTTCTTACGCAGGGCGCATAAATTGGCCCCGTACAGAACGCCGATGACGGCCTCGTTCACCTTGCCGGAGAGCATAAGGTTAATCAAAGCCGTAAGCTCCTTCAAGAGCAACTCACCAGCTGCCCCGGCGCCTGAACAAACAAGGTCCTTAAGGTGCTGAGGACTCAGGCCGTCGAGGCCGCCAGCGGAGCCGTTCCGGAAAGAGCAAACGGCTGTGACCAACTCTCGACCTGTAATGGTGAGGGAGTGGATATCAGGATCAGGAGGGTCGGGAAAAGAAAGGCCATCCGCTGCGGCAGGGTGTTTACTCTCCAGAGCTGCGAGTGTTTCTGGAGAACACGGTGCCACTACATCACTGCTAAAAATAATCCTGGCTGCTCCGCTAATGTCACCTTCCCCTAACTTAGTTTCTACAAGATGGGATATACCTCTTGATGAGGTATGTGTCTGTGTCTGAAATTTTGAATCTAAATTATGAGCCGAAATATTACAGTTTTCTTTAAATTGTGCAGTTAATGTCTTTTTGGTTGCCAAATTCTTTTGTACATGTAGAATTCTGTAAGGGAAGGTGAGTAGTTGTTCCCAAGCACTTAGCGAGTTCTCGCGGGCGGCGAGACGAACGCAACCTGCTAGGTATTGCGCCACTAGAGGTCTAGCGCCGCGGGGAACTCGCTTATATTTATGTTTAAATAAATTAACGAATAATATTAAAGCAGATAAAGTGGAGACTATTATTAATTAGGTAAATGAAGAGACATATTATTAGATTAGGTAGAAAGATTTTATTTTAAAATTTCTAGTAGTTTTTCCGTGTCTGCATAATTGAGTTTTGCCAAATATTCCTGTGCTAAGATCTGTGTGTTGATCTTTAAGATAGACAGACGGGCACAAAATCTTGACGATGTGAATAACTCTATTCTTCAGGTCCAAGATTGGTTCACGGTAAATAATTTGGTACTGAATGAAAAGAAAACCAAATGCATTAGATTTAAATTACCTAATGTTAGAAGTAGCGAATGTGACATCATACTTAATGGAGAAAAACTGGAATTTGTTGATCGAACTGTTTTTCTGGGAATCACGCTAGAAATTACAATGGGGACCTCACATAACATCTCTTGCGGGGCGGCTTAGCTCGGCCGCTTATTCTGTTAGAAAGATTAGACAATTAACTGATGTAGAAACCGCGCGTTTAGTCTATTTTAGCTACTTTCACAGCTTAATGTCGTACGGCATTTTACTATGGAGGCGAGCTGCTGACATTAAATCCATCTTTATTCTGCAAAAGAGAGCTGTCAGAGCCATTTATAATCTACGTCGCCGCGAATCTCTCAGGGAACTTTTTAAAAAGATTAATATTATGACGGTACCTTGCCAATTTATTTATGAAAATATTATGTATATAAGAAAAAATCTACATCTTTTTAATAAAATAAGCGATAGACATAATTTTAATACTAGAAATAAAGATAAAATACATCAACCATTTTTTATATTAGCCAAAGTAAATACATCTTTTATGGGGTACTGTGTTAAATGTAACAATAAAATACCTTGTGATATATTGCAATTAAATGAAAGAAAATTTAAAACTCACGTTAAACGTACACTTTGTAAACAAGCATACTATAAATTAGAAGATTATATCCAAGATAAGAATGCTTGGAAACATGCTGGTCCTGCTCCATAGGACAATCTAGAGTCTAGACAAAATCAAACTGGTTGCTAATTTAATTGTAAAATTGATTCTTTCTTCTCTTTTTTTTGACGTTGATTTATATTCTGTAATTACTTAAACTCACACCCTGACTTATTACTTGTAATTTTTTATTTAAATGAAAATCGCTTATTTTTACCATGTTTATAAATATGTGAGCACCATGTATTTATTAGATAATTAATTTATGTCATGTTTTCATTTTTAATTCTTTTACCTATTTTGGTATAGCAATTTTATTTTATTTTAGGTACATCGTCTTCACTTATTATTATATAATTAATGTATACAAAATATTGTAAAACATTTTAAAAGAGTAACGGTGGAGTTTCTTGCCCATTCTTCTCCATACGAAAACTACCTTTTGGAATGGGCGACTAGAATCAATTCTATTTTTTCGTAATTTTTGACGTTCAAAAGTGCCTTTTAAGTTCCTACTTGAAATAAATGTTTTGACTTTGACTTTGATGTTTCTAATCTTTGTCTTTAGGATGACACTTACGATGCTTCTAATCTTTGTCTTTAGGATGACACTTACGATGTTTCTAATATTTGTCTTTAGGATGATACTTACGATGCTTCTAGTCTATTGTCTCTAGGATGACACTTACGATGTTTCTAATCTTTGTCTATAGGATGACACTTACGATGTTTCTAATCTTTGTCTTTAGGATGACACTTACGATGTTTCTAATCTTTGTCTTTAGGATGACACTTACGATGTTTCTAATCTTTGTCTTTAGGATGACACTTACGATGTTTCTAATCTTTGTCTTTAGGATGATACTTACGATGCTTCTAGTCTATTGTCTCTAGGATGACACTTACGATAAGCTTCTAGTCTTTATAAGATTTATATAGGCAGCGGTGACCACACTGACCACGTATCATCGGCCGAGCCACTTGAGAAGGTACCTTTGTGAACCCTAGTCGGGCGAAAATGTATGTATTCCCTAAACCAGTGTTGAATTAGGTTTGTGATCGTTTGTCCTTGGGCCCCGAGCTTGTCTGGCGGTAATATAAAACTTACTGAGAACAGCCAGCTGTGGCGCTTTCTCCAGGAGATGCACGTTCCCCGGCACATAGTCCAGCTTGCCCCGGTACCTCCAGACCACGGTCTGCTCCACCTGCCTGAAGGCCCTCAGCAGTTCCTGCTTCACCTCCATGGACAGGTCCTCACTAACGGTTGAGCCCAGGTTGAAGTAGATCACGCCGTGCTTGGCCTTGTCCAGCAGGTCTTGTACGTTCTGAACCAGAGAATACAGTATCTATGTAACTTGTAATTGTTTGGTTCAAAAACGGAAACTTTCAAGATTTTCAGACTGCCGCGTAAAAATATAAATACATTTTGTCGAGTTATGTATTCAGTGTTGGTACCATTGTACTTAAATTGACAAAAATGTTGACAACAATAACCCCTTTTCAGGTATTCAGTTCAATGACACCTTGTATAGGCGACTTTGTTCGAATATAAGTACTTTATTGATCAAGTAAACGTTGCATGCCTGTTGGTGGTTACGTTATGGTTCTGACGATGTGTGTTTTGCTGCAGCCAAGAAATGAACAAATGTAAATATTTCATAGTATACCTTTGTCTAATTAATTATGTGCCGTATTGTTTTCTAGAACTTCATACTATTGTTTAATTATACAAACATAATTTTTTCTATATTCGGACATCACGCGAAGGCAACCGCAATAATTACGTATACATTATTATGTAAATAAAGCTATTATGAATATTCATAATTTCCGTTCAGGTACCTAACTCTTACATAAACAATGGCTTAATGAAGCGAATAGGTTTATTTAAATTAACTGTTTCTTTGAATATTAAGATCCTGGGTTTTATTCTCAAAATCTCAACCCAAGTATCCTACCATAAAGTGACATGTATATGTGTATATTTATAAAATCTCTACCTAGCCTTATTATAGACACAAGCGTGATGAGACATGTTTATAGGTTTAGTACAAAATATTCCACGAACCCCACTTTAAAGTTTATCTTTTACGAGAACGTTTCAATTGACTCCGTCTGAAATAGAAGTTAAATCGCGTCTGGTTTAAACGTCAGCAATATAAGTTTATGATGGAGTTACCGCACTAGCTCACTCTACTATAAAATGGTTGAGTTCTGTAACGAAATGGGGTCACGGGCTCTCGGATCCATTGAATTTATGTTATTTATTTCATACAAGAAGCTACACTACGCACAGCCATGTCGGCCATGGTTCAGGTGGTCCATATAAGGGCTTAATTTAGCAAACGGCTCGTCTTCGTCTTTCGTTTATCGTCGAGACGTGAAGTTTTTAAACGCGGCTAGTGCACTATACATGAAAATCCTCAATATGCTGCTCGAAGTTTCCATCGATAGAGGAGCATCACGCAACAACACGCTTCTGGGATTGTTCGGACAAGTACCTAGCTGCTACATCTCGGGTGATGGCTTTCTATCGACAACACTGCTTCGGCCGTCGGACTCGGATATTAAATATAGTAATAAGTGCAATAAGGGGTGATACCGTCGGTATTCGGTACACTGTGACGTAGAATTCCAATCTCACATGTGTGACACTGTATCGCGACTCCGCAAAAAATGTAATCGAATTGAACACGAATGCCAAAAGGCGATATTAAAAGAAGAAGTAGATCACGCAATAATCATAACACTACGTTATTGTACTTACTTAGCTGTTGTACCTATATGGCTTCAGCTTGACTTGTAGCTCTAGTGTTCATCCACTCAATTGGCTTACACTTGTTGCTGCAGATAACAATCAGCTTACTACTACTCAGTTACAAATACATAAATGACGTAGGCACCTACTTAGTTTTGTACTATACTATTGACTTTGGAGACGCAGACTCCACATCCAGAATTACAGTTAGGTACCGAAAATTAAACTCACCTTGGGCAGTGTCGCATCAGATCCTGGTATATGATGTCCTCCGACGTACTTGGCGTTGAGCGGCAGTGGCAGACCCTGGCCCAGCAGTGGCTGTGAGTTGACCAGTAGCATAGCGCCATCGTACACCAGCTCGTCGTAGAAGGGAGGCGAGCGCCCGCGCCGCTGGATGGCGAGCTGGTAGATCTCGTAGTAGGCGGGGGACTCCACGTAATAGGTTATGTAGCTGTGAGGAAGATGTCCATGATTTTAAATGTATATGTTTATTTAATATCAGTAGAGTTGTAAGCTGGAGGTCAATTCCCGTGATTATATAACGATCGATTATAAAAATCTAGTCGCAGTCTCAGGTTACTAACTGACTATGTCAAGAACCTTGTTAATGTTTTGACAGACTGAGACTGAGATAATAATGCGAAAGTTCTTTAAAATGCGGGAATTTGGGCCTTTACTGTGTTGTGGGAATAAATAGTAATGCCAAACTGTTCAAGACTAGGCTTAGCAGAACATACACGTACGGTCTGCCTGCTACAGAACAAATCATAAGGATAGACGGAGATGTCGTTATTGAACTGTGTCGTGAACGGTCACCATACTCCCCATTCACCAATCATCACACATTGCTTCTAATTTTAACAAAAAGAAAGGCTGAAGTGGACCTTCAGTTGACTGTCATTTTACAGTTTAATAAGCAGACGTTATAAAAAACGGCATCGCCATTCTAATTACGTGCAGTCTGCATATTTAATGGCAATTTAAAATAATTTAAGCGCCATGTCTTCATGCACTTGAAACCAATTACTCTTGTGGGTCAGTGCCCTGGTTGACAAACGAGGCACACTTCACGCATTTATTTTCCTGGTGAGATACAATCTTGTATCATCAAGTTCTTGTCACCAGGCAGTTGATACCTAATAATAAGAACGATATCAGCTTGTTAATGTCCCTCTGCAACGCACATCGTCGCACAAAGAAGACAAATTTTCGCAAATTCACCATAATTAATTACAGATGCTGAATAATAATGGCACTAAGTATTTCGTATATGACAGGAAATGAAATATTTATTCTGTAAATTCGAATACCTGATACACTTTTACACGTTTTGTTTTAAAAAAAAAGCTAGATGGCGTAAACAAACTCAGGGGCGAAACAACTCAATTCACTCAAACTCGCAGAACCTTGCTTTTTTAGTCTGCTGAGTTGTTTCGCCCCTAGAAATAAATCTCTAGTAGTCTTTTTATATGTATAGCTACCTATCTCTAGTACAAGGCGACAACACCAAATACAGTCGATATTTAAACACGAATCTCTCGTGCAGTTTTCTATTTATCAACTGCTATTTCTAACAAACATTTTTAGGGTTCCGTACATCAATACAAAAAACGGACCCTTATAATATGATCGAGTCTGTGCGTCGGGCAAGACTCTTTCTCTCAGGAACGCGTGGAGTTATCCAGTCAATTAATATCAAATCCCTTGAAGCAGTGAAAAACTCAAACTTCTAAGTCGACGCAATCAAAAGATTCGGGCGTTTATGTTCCGGAATCAAAACCTTTAAGGTACTTCTCGTTGACCTAGGATCATGAAATTTGGCAAGAAGCAATGTCATGCAGCACAAGAAAAGAGAAAAATCCAAAAACCGTAAATTTGTAGTTACATTACAAAAAATAATAATTCCCTTGATAAACTATTTACATACCTACTACTCGGTGTGCGAGACCGACTCGCAATTGACCGGTTTATTTACCAAACAATCCAATTTAACTTTTGTATCCGTTGGGATTAAAATATACGATTATTGAAGCATTTGGAAGCATTGGTGACAGAGTTCACATACAGTACTACATAAATAGGCAACCTATAAGTACCACACTTTGAATAATATGGATGATCTCGTTTCCAAGAACTTGATAAATGGGTTGACAACACATAACTTTATAATATTTTGTTATAACTACGTAAGAAATAGCCATTGTCGTGAATGGATGGCCAATGTTGCTCTTGTCATCCGCTTCCTTCGATTCGTCGGTATATAGTGTTTTTCTTCTATACCTATGTATTTTTTTTTTCATGCGTTCGTTATCATACTCAGATGTCACGTCGTGGACAATAGTGTGGGTTATACGTTTTTAGGGTTCCGTAGCCAAATGGCAAAAACGGAACCCTTATAGATTCGTCATGTCTGTCTGTCTGTCTGTCTGTCCGTCCGTATGTTACAGCCACTTTTCTCCGAAACTATAAGAACTATACTGTTGAAACTTGGTAAGTAGATGTATTCTGTGAACCGCATTAAGATTTTCACACAAAATTAGAAAAAAATCAATAAATTTTAGGGTTCCCCATACTTAGAACCGAAACTCAAAATTTTTTTTTTCATCAAACCCACACGTGTGGGGTATCTATGGGTAGGTCTTCAAAAATGATATTGAGGTTTCTAATATCATTTTTTTCTAAACTGAATAGTTTGCGCGAGAGACACTTCCAAAGTGGTAAAATGTGTGTCCCCCCCCTGTAACTTCTAAAATAAGAGAATGATAAAACTAAAAAAAAATATATGATGTACATTACCATGTAAACTACCACCGAAAATTGGTTTGAACGAGATCTAGTAAGTAGTTTTTTTTAATACGTCATAAATCGTAAACCGTAATTTACCATTCATTCAATCAACTCAAAAAAAAAAACATTTAATTTCATAAACATAAACCTTATGCATAAACCCGGATGTTACGAACCCTCGGTGCGCGAGTCCGACTCGCTCTTGCCCGGTTTTTTTCGACTGTATATAACTATTTTTTGTAAATGCTGTAATGTATAACCGTTTTTGTCCCAAATAAATAAAAAATGTTATACCTACTACATTTGTTATCATTAAGGAGAGAGCTTAGAAGTCTTTGAGATGCTCAAATAAATCAGACGATTGCTCTATTCCTTCCTGGCATCAAACACAACAACACAGTTATAACTATGATTCATCCAAGATTTATACCCACTATACCCAGGCGGAGAGGTATGCCTGTCTCCCGATGCGGTAGACCCGGTCCCCCACGCTGGGCGGTAGGTTTGGCACGGCAGCAGCCATGGGGTCCACGAAGAGTGTGGGGCTGCTGGCTTCGTGCACCAGCTGCAGGCTCATCCAGGAGGCGTCCACAGAGCTGTACCAGACTAGAGGACAGTCGAACACGGCTGCTAACCTGGAAACGTTGAACAATGTGTTAAAAGCACTACATTAAGACTGGATTGGGATCAATGACAGATCTGTCATTATTATAAGTGTAAGAGCATTATTATTGGACACCAATTAATTCATGTCTCTTAAAACACCACAATGTCTGGTAATACAGGGAAATACAGGCGTGGCGTCATCAGTTATGATATATCCCAGCAAAAACATATAATGTTGAAAAAGAAGGCCAACTTCCTTACTTCATGTAGATGTTTGACCAGCAAAAGAGTTGAAATCGAAACCAACGCCAAGTTTTAAGCCATTTTCTTTGCACCGGCCTTATTTTGCAATTCTGTTGTAAGTAATTCGTGTTTGAAACTTTTTAGATATCAATACAATAATATTGTTCCATTTACACTTGGCGGGTTTTCGTTGTGTTATAGTTATTTTTCATGCATATTATTTTATGGTTTTCTGAAAACCCGCCTGTTGTATAGCCTAGGTTTTCTTTTTTTTTATTATTGTGGTTTTTTATTATTTTTTCTCTTACGAGGTGTTTTTTAGGGTTCCGTACCCAAAGGGTAAAAACGGAACCCTATTACTAAGACTTCGCTGTCTGTGCGTCTGTCCGTCTGTCTGTCTGTCACCAGGCTGTATCCCAAGAACCGCGATAGCTAGACAGTTGAAATTTTCACAAATTATGTATTTCTGTTGCCGCTATAACAACAAATACTAAAAACAAAATAAAATAAATATTTAAGGGGGGCTCCCATACAACAAACGCGATTTTTTTGCCCTTTTTTGCTCGATATCAAAAATGGCAACAGGTAGGCACTTGAAATATTCACAAAATACTCAGTTGTATTTTAACTTTAATAATAAAATTAAAATAAAATAAATATTTAAGGGGGGCTCCCATACAACAGACATGTTTTTTTCGGCGTTTTTGCCTTGTGGTACGGAACCCTTCTTGTGCGAGTCCGACTCGCACTTGGCCAGTTTTTTATTAAATGATGAGCCCGCTGCAGTTTGAACTGCGGCAATGTTTGGACGTATAGACCATTCCCTATCAGCTGTTTTTTTTTAAACTTATTCGTTTTCACACATATGTTTTTTAAATCCGGTCTATAGAGCGACCTTAATCTGTTGTACTCAACAATAGCACTTTCTTGTGCTTTGATCTGGCTAGGATCGATATTTATTAAATGGTCACCACTCGAATTTTTTACCCTAGATAATGGTACGTAGGCTTGACCACAAGTGAATATAGAAGAACCAATATCAATTAAAGCATTGTCCAAGCTCAAACCTTGACTCTTATGAATGGTGATTGCGTAAGCTAAACATATCGGAAACTGCTCCCGGTAAACAAAAGCACGGCTCAAAACTTCAAGTTACAAATTGAAATATTAATGATATTAGTTTTACTTAAAAAAAATATACTTTTAGAAATAGAAATATGAATCTGCTTAACAAAACGATTTAAAAGGGGTTAAAATAATAAGTATTCTTAAAAAATATTTTGCGTTTATATCTTATGATAAATGTCATTTGACATGTTTTAAGGTTTTTAATAATTTATCTTTCTAAGAAAGTCTCATACTTACCTAAAAATTAAGCTTATTGAAGTGAAACTTCTTTACGCACGCTTGACTTGGGGAGTAAGCTTGCGAACGCGTGACGTAAGCGTTACGAAAAGTGTGATCGGGCAAGGCGAACGGAAGTTAAGTGGGGGATATAAGCAAGAGACAGCAGTGCGCGCGCACATTTTCTTTCTCTCTTTAAGTTTCACTTCAGTCGTGTGGTCATAAGCACACTCGTTTTTTTTTTTTTTTTAATACGGAACACGGATTACAGAATGTGCGATAGCCGAACTCACACTTGACCGCATTTTTATTTTTAGTTTAGCTTCGTGCAAAATTACAAGTTTCTAGCCCGACTATAAAAAAAAATTAATACCTACGGAACCCTCTGTGCGCGAGCCAAACTCACACTTGACCACTTTTAAAATTTTTCTTTTAGTTTCATGGTAATGTCCAGTTCCAGCTTGAAAAAAAAATCATATGGAACCCTCTGTATGCGAGCCAAACCCACACTTGACCTCTTTTTAAAATTTATCCTTTAGTTTCATGCTAATGTCTAGCTTCGTGCCAAATTACAAGTTTCTAGGCCGGCTAGAATAAAAATTTAATATTGAACCCTCTATGCGCGAGCCAGACTCACACTTGACCATTTTTTAAATTTTTCCTTTAGTTTCATGCTAATGTCTAGCTTCGTGCCAAATTTCAAGTTTCTAGGCCTACTAGATGTCCCTAAACATTTTGATTAACTCTAAGTGAGTGAGTCAGTCAGTCAGTCAGTCAGTCAGTCAGTCAGTGCCACTTTAGCTTTTTTTTGAAAAGTCCATAACTTTGAATCTATTAAAGCTACAGTTATGAAATTTGGTATTCGAACTAACAGTAGTCATGGTATTATGTATGTGAAGTTTGATTCGATTTCGTGTGACAAATACTTAGATACAGGGTGGTCAAAAGTAGCTCGAAGCGGTTCGGGTAAATAGTGCACGGCGTACGTGCGGCCACTTGCTGGAAATTGGCCTGCGCACTACCGTGCGCTTCGATATTATGTGTATGTTAAATTACAATATAATTCTATATTTCTATTACGCATTGATGCATTAATTTCTGAGCGCTACAGTTAATACATAATTCATTAAATCGTCGGTTCATTATAATCGTCGCATTATGATCGTTTTAACGAATCTCCGCTGATCTATTGTGCCCATCCCGACGAAGATTAAGATTGAAGCCTTGATCGACAATATTATGACAAATATTTTTATTTGTGTCTATTGTTCGTGTAATCTCAGGCTGGGACGATTGGAATCCATTTCTCGATTGTCCCATTATGTTTTGAGCGCTTGGAATTATTATCCCTTGATTGTAAATCGTTGTGTTATTGCAATTTATATATATTTAGTACTTACTTTAATGTATATTAACGTGGGGCTTATTCATTTTAACCGACTTCAAAAAAGGAGGAGATTATATCTGTCTGTATGTATTATTTAATGTATGTTTATCGATTTTTTATTTTTTTTGGTAGAGGATACTTGCGCGGTGGCCCCATATACATTTCATTAACTTTGCTGGGGTAGTTTTTGAGTTAGCGTCGATAATACGTTTTAATCCACTTTGTGTATCATCTTTTTATCACATCTATTAAAAAAGAGTGAGTGTATTCTTCCTAAACAGGGACTAAAATAGCTCTTTGAATTTGGAATGTGGATATTGTTAGTAAAAGTTCCAATTACCAAAGAGATCAATCACAAAAATTATATGAACAAGTAACAGGCTGTATGATAAAGAAAAATGCGCGCGGACAAAACTAAAAAAAAAAACATGAAAAGTAAAAAAACGCGAGAAAAGCATTCTGCTTTCGTTCGTAATAGTTTACTCAAATAAGGATTTAACTTAGTTTTATAAAAAATTAAAATAAATAAACGTAATTACTACTCTTATTCATAAGTTGCACTTACTTATTTTTAGGGTTCCGTACCAAAATGGTAAAACGGAACCCTTATGGTGAGACTCAGTCTGTCTGTCTGTCACAGCTGGATATCTCAAGAACTACTTATGCTATCAACTTGAAATTTGGAATAGTTTTAGATGAAGTTTGCTACTAAGTGAGGCTACTAGGGCATGTGGGGATCATATATGAAAGAGCGCAGTTTGCACATTATAATTTTCGGCTTATGATGAAAGATGTAAAAAAAATACCGTCCCCCCCCCCCTTATCTCCGAAGTTTGCATAGAGAAAATTCTGAAATTATTCTATGAGATAGAAGTTTATCTAAAGAATACAGGAAAAATAAAACGGTGTCTCTAGATAGCACACTTTTTCAGAAATCATCAACAAAAGTTACATTAGTTCCACTATCGGTCAAGAGATGGCGCTGACCTAAAACTGCAATATTCTACACCGCAGCGTGCAGTGTTTAAATTCTCTGGCGAATATAGGCCTCGCCGATGAAAAATTAAAAACATGATGGTAAGGAACTCTCGGTGCACGAGTCCGACTCGCTTTTGACCGGTTTTTTTCATAGAGGATGATAAAAAGTAGAGTGTCAACCTCGGGAGCAACACTATTTTAAGTTCGAGCTTCGAGCTCTGGATTCATAGAAACAGTCTCGCCTTTAAAATAGCTGTTTGCTCCCTTGGCAAACAATCTAGTATTATGTCACTGTTGTTTACATAGCAAGTAGTAGTATTCGAATTGGTGTGGGGTAGATACCATAATTAAAAAGTGAAAAATAAAAACTTTTTTACAAAAAGATAAATAAATTGTATTCCAAAAAAAGCATTACAAAGTAAAAATTAACTTAGTCGGCGGTGGCAACAATTTAAATGACACATACAAAGCTGACCTCTATTATACAAGTTGTATATTACAGGTCAGTGATCCAAAGACATCGATTTACGAAATTAAAGTAATTTTTTCACTTTGTAGTGTTTTTATTAAAGTCAGTTGTTTATTTGTAAAAAAAGGTTTTTTAACGGTCAAATTGAAAAGTTAGGTACCTACTGATTAGGTAATACAAAAAACGTTTTACGTTGACCGGTCCCTTTTTTGCTCGACAGCGAGCATTGTCAAAGTCTAACTTCTGACACTTCTTCTGTGGTCTTAAGCTGTAAAGACTTAAAGAAGAGCAAGGTGCCTTGGACTGATCTTGTTGGTGAATTGCTTGGATCTTAGTAGTTTGGCATTGACCACTTACGGAGCCAACAGTCCGCTGTAGTACCACTCGGCGACCACGACGTCAAAGTCCTCAGCCGTGTCCTTCAGTAACGTCTGCACGGCAGGGTGACGCAGCGCACGCTCCGCAGTCATCGTGCCCTCCAGCAGGAACTGGTGCGACGGCAGGCGGGAGAAGGCCAGCTCGGACAGGCGAGGGACACTCTTCGTTTCTGAACGACAATAGAAAACTTTATACATTTCAGCAAATAAACGCCGATGGTTTTTTCGGAACTAGCAATGGGAATTAAAACTCACTGACCAGTCTTTTGAGTAAGTCATCATCTGCCTGCCTTTTCCTAACTATGTTGTCGTCGGCTTCCAGTCTAACCAGATCAGGTACAGCTGGTTACCAGTATTTTCCATGGAGCGCCTGCCGATCTAACCTCAACAACTACCTACCTATCTACTAGAAATTGAAACAAAACGAGTTTTTCAATAAATTCTTATCTCTTATTTACTAGTGTGATGTAGGAACCAACCCGTGTTATCGTCCGCGACCGAGCTGATGTCAATCACACGGAGGCGCTCAGGTGCCTTCACTCGTGTGAATGTCGTTATGTATGTCACCTGAAAAAGATATATAAACAGAAGAATAAATAGATGTATTTTATTGTTCATTAATCCCTGAGCTACAGTATAATGAATAAAATATACTTTATTTATTGTAGGCACTCAGTCAGCAACCAAAGGGGTTAATCACAAAACTTATTCAGGACGCAGCGATCGATTCGCCACCGCCCCGTTATATGTATACAACCACATAAAGTTAGGATGACCAACAACCACAACCCGTAAGCAATAACGACGATGTATCTATTATACCTACGTACGATGTAACTCAACCATTTAGATATACTATCTCACACTATACACGTAAACTACATACAATCAATCAATAATCTTCCTACTCGTGGTCAGTTAATTTAAACAAAAAGGTTCACATAAACGTCACTGTGATGCTTCATTAAACTCTGTTACTTTAGTATCGGATTGCCCTCGACCGTGTGCAGCCTTTCATCAGTTGCAACGAGCAATTAGAAGAGCAAAGTGAAATAGTAAACAGTAGCCAACACAGCAAAGGAAATAAAAGAAAAGTCAGATAAGATCAAGGTTCTTGAACGCTTCTTGTAGTGACCAACTTGTTAGGATCAGCTACTTGGTTCACGTTGTTTAATGAGAATTTGGACAAATGTTTGCCAGTTGCATAATGTCGATAAAACTAGTTTTAAATGTCTTAGAAAGATTGGAACCTAGGCATGACTCAATAGGATGTACAATTGTGCAGCTGTAGTACCACCACGGCAATAGTTTTGAAATTAATTTTCCTGTCATTTTCATGACGCCATGACGGATAATAAATTGCGTTCGAGAAAGGGTTTCTTCTTACGAAACATTCTAAAATGATGTTGTTAAGTTGGCAGGACAAACATATACATACATTATGTCCTCCATTGAGCAGGGTGATGACGAGTTGGTCTCCGAGCAGGGTGTGACTGCGGCTGGCGTCGGGGAACACCACGAGCGCCCTCTTACACGCACACACGTGCACTATCACACACAATAACAACACATATTTACACCAGTGCATTTTTCATAGGTTTGTCACTTTTTTCAGAGGTTGTTTTATCCGTTAGTTAACTGACATTACATTAGAATGCGATTAGGTTAAGTATCAGGAAAGTTTAGTTCTAAAATATGTACTTAATATTTTACAAGCACTGTTTTTTTTTAATAAATTCAAGGTATTCTTTATAAAAAAGTATTGTTTGAGTGGTGTTCTGCCGGATAACAGTTAGGCACTGTCAGTTGACACATTGCTTCGGCCCAGGTACGACCATGGGCACTTCGCTATGTAAGTATGTGTTATCTAATCAAGATAGTTTGTGTGTTTGTTTGTGCATCGATAATGTTATTGTAAGTAGGATATGCCTTTGATTAAAGTAGATAAAATCAAATCCTCTCTCTAATATTTCTAGATTGTTGTGTACTTATCGAAGTTCCTACAAAAGTACCTATACATATAAGTGTAAAGTGTAAATAAACATTAGGCCCATAGGTAAACATAAATGCTATTATACAATCTAATCTTGTGCAGATAATACTAACTGAGGTTCGATGCCCCGACTGCGCGTCTGGGGCATAGCTATGCCACCGCCGGGCCATAGCTATGCCACGGCCGGGCCACAGCTATGCCACGGCCGGGGCATCACAGTAAAATTGTGTTGGAGATTAAAAACTTCTTTTTTGTATGAATTAATTATAAAAAGAGAGCAATGGAGGCAGTGGTAACGCGCCATACGAGTTGTAGCTCGTCGGTTCGGACCCAAGCAGGCTCTTTACTTTGGGTAAATTACTTCATCACCACTGCTCTCAAAATGTTGAAGGAAAACGTCGTGAGGAAACCGGCATGTCCTAGAATCAAAAATTCAAAGACATGCAACATCCGCCAACTCGACTGTGCCCGCCTGGTAGATTATGGCCCACTCCCTCGCACAGAGAGGAGGCCTGTTATCTGTGTAATGTATGATATGTAGATTATAAAAAACCTTCCACTATCCTGACAAACCCATGTGACAGTCACAATATTTATATGGGATGTCGAGTATCTGTGTCACGAGTGTTATAACTTTAGTGTGTCAGTCGTTATCAGCGCTGATAACCGAGATGACTGATCAGTCGTGGGAGTTCCTAGTGCTGTCAGTACCTAGCTGATAAATGACAATACAGCTTCAAAAGTATTAAAACCAAAGCCGAAGATATCGGAATTCATTGGAGCTTTGGTTGGACATTGGTCCGCTATGCAAATTTAACTTTTATTGGACATTGGTCCGCTATGCAAGTTTAACTTTGGTTGGAAATTGGTCCGATAAGCAAGTTTAACTTTGGTTGGACATTGGTCCGCTATGCAAGTTTAACATTCGTTGGACATTAGTCCGCTATGCAAGTTTAACTTTGGTTGGACATTGATCCGATAAGCAAGTTTAACTTTGGTTGGACATTGGTCCGCTATGCAAGTTTAACATTCGTTGGACATTAGTCCGCTATGCAAGTTTAACTTTGGTTGGACATTGATCCGATAGGCAAGTTTAACTTTGGTTGGACATTAGTCCGCTATGCAAGTTTAACTTTTTTTGGATATTGGTCCGCTATAATAATAATCATTTTATTTCGGACAACTGTAACATAACTTGTTAGTAACAGTTTTGCACTTAAAATACTATTGTTAGTAACTTAAACTAAAGACGAAAAAGTACGAAGACCACCCAACAACTCGACACCCAGAAACTATGGAACAAGTCTTCGCACAAATTGCCTTATTGAGACTGCCTCTTATTCTGCTCAGGAGTGAGGCCGGATGATGGCATGAAATCCGTCGGTATGGGTTACCGCGAACATTTCTGAGGCACTGCAAAAACGAGGCAGTCGCAACAGCATCCTAAAAACATTATTATATTGGACGCGCAGGACATCCAGCGACCTTTTCGAGTAGTTGACCCAAAGACTACCGGTGTAAAAACTTTGACAATAAGCTTTAAAAAGTGTAAGAGCAAATCTTCGTGCCAACATATTACTCCTGACCGCTAGAGCTCTGCGCTCCCTCTCAATGTCATGTCATAGTAACCCAAGATCACCGAGGTCGTCGGTAAGAAAATGCCCAATATATTTAAACCTTGTGACTCTACGTATTGGCGTACCGTTTATGACAAGTTCGAGGGCATTTTCCCGGCGCTTACCAGCGACCCCAAAGACCATGTTTTCACATTTTTTGGCATTATAGACCAGTCCATGTGCAGCGTAGGGTCTCACATACTTTGAGCAGCTCCACGATCGCCCCCGGCGACGGGCCCAGCAGCACCATGTCGTCCGCATAACTGATGTTGTTACAATTAACACCATTTATCCTGCATCTGACACGCATGCTGCTGAGCTCGGCAATGAGGTCACTGACATATAGTTTGAAGAGCCGGGGAGACGACACACCACCCTGCCTCACCCCGCACTCCAACCCATATGATTCCACATTAGACCATGTAACACGGTTCGTCTGGCTACGATACTAAAACTGCAATTCACTGAGCAGTTCCGCCGGTATACCCCTACACCTCAACTTACTCCAAAGCACATCGTAAGAAACGAGATTGAAAACCTTGGAGAGATCAAGGAAGCAGGCGTACACCGTCTTACGGTCAGTGTAGTATTTGACAGTATGCTTGATACCCAGGATAGCACTTTCGGTAGACAGCCTAGGACAAAACCCAAACTGTGCATCGTGCAACTTTATATATTTTGTCAAATAAGAATCAAGCATTCTGTCCAACACCTTAGCCGCGACAGTGCTAAGAAAGATCGGGCGATAATTACCTATATCCAAGATGTCTCCTGTCCTATTCTTCACGATAGATACAACAATGGTCTTTGTTAAGTCTGCCGGTAAATACGAATGGCTGAGACACATCGTTTAGAACAAGGACAGGACCCTCGGCATATGCATCCGCATATTTAAGAATAACTATGCATGTTTAACTTTGGTTGGACATTGGTCCGATATGCAAGTTTAACAAGCTCCGCTGGAAACAAATTATTAGCCTAGCTGGTCCCTAATGTATTTGGAACCTGTTTTGACCGCTTCGATTATATCTTGCTATTATTTTTATTGATATTACGTAGGAACTTTCGGATGTCGTTCTCAATAAACAGGATGTAATATTGGAGCTCATACAATATAATTATCACAATATCCGCAAAAAGCTTTGAATGTAGCCCGACGTTTTAGACGGAAAGTGGGTCAAGGTTTGCTGTGAGAATGTTTTCTTATGAATGAAGGTGTTGCTCTTGGTCTGCTTGTCGCCTGTCTCTTCCCGTGGGTGTCGTACGGCATCCCGTTGTTGCTCGTAAGAACTAAGGTAAGTGCGATTTTCCAAGCGCTGCAATTGATGGGCTGTTATCCTAATGAAGTTATTTGAAATATCGGAATAATTTTAAGTATCAAACTAAAGTATCATGCATAGTTGATCTGGTTATAAAATGATGCTTAGGTACTGGTTTAAACCAAGGCGAGGCGACTTTAATAGGTACCGTAACAATCTAGAAAAGTTTCTAGAATTGTTAAAGTATTAAAGTTAGTACCAGGTTCAAAATGTGTTCCGATTACAAAACAAATACAATCTGAGTATCTGTTAGTACCGAAGAAGGTCCATGGTTTAAATAATATCCACATATACAACATTATTGTTAGTATATGCGAAACCCGAAACACATATCTAGTACTAGCTGCGCCCCGCGGTTTCACCCGCGTAAATGTCGATCCCGTGGGAATATCGGGATAAAGAGTAGCCTATATGTTAATCCAGGTTGTCAGCTACCTCCATACCAAATTTTATCCAAATTGGTCCCGCCGTTTGAGCGTGAAGAAGTAACAAACATATAAACACACACACACACCCCTGTTTGTACAGACACCCTTACGAGGACCTTGTTAGTCCTAGAACAAACCGAGGACCCTCCAAAAAACTGGTTTAAACACCTCGTGGGCCTTTTAGAATAAGATAGAAAGAGACAGGTGAATAAATCTATAGTGATGAGCTTATTGGGATAATGCTATCTCAACATTTTTCTGTATGAATTTCGGCTATCATACTGAGGACCTGAAATACACAGCTAAATGTGACCAGCGATGCACATACGAGGACTTTGTGTGAGCAAACCGAGGACCTCTTACGTAAGCCCTGGGACGTCCTTCCGAGGACGTAATTTTACACAATATTTCTTATAGCTTGTACAAAGTGCGGACGTTGTGTTAGACTTTATATCACTAAACCGAGGACAGTTTTTCGCGTAGAACTTGTACAAACCGAGGACCTGGAAAATCTACTTACATAAAACATGTTACGTGTAAGATAATAATTATATCAATGTAAGTAGAATGTTCCGATTTATTTCTTACACACTTTTTCTAAAATCAAGTACCAAGCGAGGACGAGTCGATGGCTTTACCTTTGTCGGCGCTTCTCAAAGGATTATTATTTTAGTATTATTGCTGCAGCCAGAGTCGTCTCTTCATGAGGGTACTCCTCAGCACTTGATAGCATCGTCTTCAAATTTGGCAGAGGCATTAGGTTTATGTAGTAAAACTAAAATAATTACCAGTTTGTACTGATGCTGCAGCCAGGGTCATTTCTTTATGAGGGAACTCCTCAACAGTTGATAGCACCGTCTTCAAATGATGCACATGCTTTATGTTTATCTAGTAACACCAAAATAATTACCAGTTTGTGCTGATGCTGCAGCCAAGGTCGTTCTTCATGAGGGAACTCCTCGACAGTTGATAGCACCGTCTTCAAATTTGGCACACGCGTTATGTTTATCTAGTGACACCAAAATAATTACCGGTTTGTAATGATGCTGCAGCCAGGGTCATTTCTTTATGAGGGAACTCCTCAACAGTTGATAGCACCGTCTTCAAATTTGGCACACGTTTCATGTTTACCTAGTAACACCAAAATAATTACCAGTTTGTGTTGATGCTGCAGCCAAGGTCGTTTCTTCATGAGGGAACTACTCAACAGTTGATAGCACCATCTTCAAATTTAGCACACGTCTTATGTTTATCTATAAACACCAAAATAATTACCAGTTTGTACTGAGCTGCAGCCAATGTCGTTTCTTCATGAGGGAACTCCTCAACAGCTGATAGCACCGTCTTCAAATTTGGCACACGCGTTATGTTTATCTAGTGACACCAAAATACTTACCAGTTTGTACTGATGCTGCAGCCAGGGTCATTTCTTTATGAGGGAACTCCTCAACAGTTGATAGCGCCGTGTTCAAATTTGGCACACGTCTTATGTTTATTTAGTAACACCAAAATAATTACCATTCTTAGGGGGGACGTAGCGTTGGAAGGCCTCCCACAAGGTGGACTGATGACCTTGTGAAGGCCGCAGGAACCCGTTGGATACGGGAAGCACAGGACCGGTCGAAGTGGAGGTGCTTGGGGGAGGCCTATGTCCAGCAGTAAACGTCTTTCGGCTGAAATGATGATGATGGTGAAATAATTACCAGTTTGTGCTGATGCTGCAGCCAAGGTCATTTCTTCATGAGGGAACTCCTAACCGTTGATAGCACCGTCTTCAAATTTGGCACACGCGTTATGTTTATGTAGTAAAACTAAAATAATTACCAGTTTGTACTGATGCTGCAGCCAGGGTCATTTCCTTATGAGGGAACTCCTCAACAGTTGATAGCATCGTCTTCAAATTTGGCACACGCGTTATGTTTATCTAGTAACACCAAAATAATTACCAGTTTGTGCTGATGCTGCAATCAAGGTAGTTTACTTCAACAGTTAATAGCATCGTCTTCAAATTTAGCATACGCATTAAGTTTAAGTTGTAAAATTATTTTTATTATCAGTTTCCATGATCCCGTAATGTATTAATTAGCAAAAAAAAAGCAATAAATCGTCGTAATCGTCTAAACTTGCTGTGGAGTATCTTAATTTGACAGGACTAAACTAATATTTATCTTTTGTCCTTTTCTTAATGAAATAGAAAGGAAAAGATGCACTGAACATAAATTTAGTTTAGTTTGTGAACAAGGGAATCGGCGCCATTAAGTTATTAAGTTTTCATGCTTCCCAAATTATTTTGAATATTTCTTTGTTTTCTAACTAAGAATTGTGTTATGTAATTTTATGTCAAGTTTTTAACCCAAATTATGTCGACCTCTTTTAATTATGGTTTCTATAAATCTTTTTGTTTGAGCCGTTTTCTAATAACTGTTATGTAAGTTTTCTAATCCTGCTTCTCAAAGATGTTACAGCAACTTGATGATTATTTCTATAAGTAGAGCATGTAAAGTATAAGCGGTTTTCTTTATTACGTTCATGTTCTGTATTTCTTTGTACTTTATATTTGCTTCAAATCTTGCTGCAGACATTTCACCTAGGAAGGCATTTACTTTAGATTCTTTATGAAAAGCACACGTATTCAGTTCCTATGACAACACAATATTTTATGGTGCAAATCATAGTTATATAATACTAGCTGACCCCGAAAACGTTGTTTTGCCATATAAATTATTTCTAGCTGCCCAGCGCTACTTCATTCCCGTGGCGTCCTACCCTACCCCTAGCCTACTCCTACCCTACTGCTGCACTACTCCTACCCTTCTCCAAGCCTACTCCTACCCTACCTACCTACCTACTCTAACCCTATTCCTACCCAACTTAACCTACTCCCACCCTACTCCTATGAGTAAATAAAAGTATTAAAAAAGAATATCCTATATCCGTCTCCTGGTTCTACGCTACCTCCCCACCAATTTTCAGCCAAATCTGTTTAGCCGTTCTTGAGTTATAAATAGTGTAACTAACACGACTTTCTTTTATATATAGATAAGCGAGCCTAGGTACTTAGTACATACTGCAGAAGAAGCCTGATTATTCCTCGTGCACCTACTAACAATTTGTTTAAGGATTCAGTCTACCTTCGATTTCCTCCTTCATAATTTTATTTAAATGATAGAATATTTGTCTTCTACACACGAGGAAAACTGTCGAAACGAGGACTAGAATACACACTGTTCGGAAAATCTACCAACCGAGGTCTTAAATACACATTGTCTGGAAAAGCTACCTAACCGAGGACTTTTGTGTTAAAGTTAACACACAGGTCCTCGGATAATACAACAAACGTGAAATGAGTGTAAAGAGTCTGTGTATGAGGCGACAGTGGCACCATCTGGTGGATACACAATGTTTGTGTAAGATTATGAATAATCTTGATCAAACCGAGGTTCAGACAACTTTTTCGTATTAAGTATATAGGAAGACGCAAAATCGCTTGCAGAATGCGAATCTTTGGTCAAGTCAAACCGAGGACCCTCGAAAAGGTCCTCGCTTTGAAAAGGTCCTCGGTCGTGCCTTGTGTATTCATACGCACGTCCTCGGATGGTACTTAAAACAAACACACTCACACACACACTCACAAACTTTCGCCTTTATAATATTATTATAGTGTGATTTTTACCGACCTCAAAAAAAAGGAGGTTATCAATTCGACACGTATGTATGTAATATTATTGGAATTGCATTATATTCACATCAATCTATTAGGGCATCCAAACAAATATACAAAATTTAATAAATGTGTGTATGTATCACATTTTTTTTAGATTTTGTTTAGTGGTTCCACGTTGTTATAAATTTAACAACACAGTATTCAGTTTCATTAATCAAGAAGGAAAGTTAATGAGGGTCGAACCCTATATTAAATAAAATTATTCAAATATCAAATCATACCGCGTTGTCGAAGAAATTAATAAAAAAATAATGCGCTAAAACATTGATCTTGATTGAATCATATTAGAGTCAAAACTCAAAATAACTTTGAAATAATCGTAAGGATCAATTTTCTACCAGACTCACCTGAATTTCGTGTTCGCTTTGTATATTAATATATTAATTATGGAGTAGGACCGAGCTCTGATATTCTTCAAGGCCATTTCCTTTTACCATAAAACCATTACCTAGAGTAAATTTGCACACAGCGTAATATTCCGACTCATTATAATTAACGAGTGCAATAACACTTCATCATCATTATGTGGCGGCTGCAAGGTCTGATGCTCTGCGATCATGTCGGGATGTGACCTTGGGGTGAGCGGGTCAGGGTCCTGGCTCCGACTGGGATGTGTCAGGGTCGAGCGTCTTCAGGGAGTATGCTGCGCTAAGTCTCGTTGAACACGGAAATTAAATCGAACATAAATTGGAACATCCGCCTGCAGAAATAAGCTGGATGATAATTTGGTGAAAGCTTAGCTACGGGGACGGTGTGCTAATTTTTATAGGTTTCATCAAACATCATGTGCGGTTTAATAATCCCGAAATTGTAATATGAAGTAAAGCTGTTACGGTTGCACGAAATAACTTTATTGCTGTCGATGAAATCGTCTATTAACTTTATAGCTACTGGGAATAATAACAAAATGCAATGAACGGAAACAAAATCCGCAACGCTATTAGGAAAGCGCCGCGTGAAGCTTAATTACCGCGACTATGAGAGCACTACACCAAATAAATTGCCTGTATTGTATCAGCGTGTAACAGTCCAAATAATCCACTTATAATAACTAGTTAATTTGGCAGTGTCACAGTCGCAGCACTCGCATTAAGAGAAGCTGTGTCACAGCTGAGATCCTGCCACGCTCTGCCTGGCTTGCGGCTTGGAGCGACTTTGATCACCAATGCCGTTACTCTCGTGGTCGTTGTGTTGACCTTGATCTGCGCGTTATTTAGTGCAAGCGTCTTATTGTTTTGTTATGCCATTTAATTTGGTCATGCCTAACAATCACGTACGAGTCTCATTGTATCCATATTTTGTTTTTCAGTAGGACATAAGAGCCTCCTTGCGGCTTCCATCAAAGCCTATTTTCAGCGACCATATCTTCGCCATCACCTGCAAGCTGCAAAGCCACAAAATCTTTCTGACTTTAGTTAGACTCGGTTACTAAAATAAAACAGTCTTAACAGTTTCACTGACAATCCTTATGGAATTGTCAGACTCGATTAGAATAGTAAAGTTTTAATAACACACAGAGAGTTTTCTTTGCAACCCTTTTATTTTGCGGATGGGAAAGCGGAAGGGAGTGTCACTGCTCTTACTGACTAAAACCCACCCGTGTTCCTTCCTTAGCCCATTATGTTCCGGGCCAGTGGTAACCCTTTCGGACAATCCCGCTGACACGGCAGGCTTCGGCCCTAACGGGCCCCCCGAAGCCTGCCGTGTCAGGTGTGTTCGTTGATGCTGGTATCTCTATGAGGCGCGCGTGGAACACGTACGCGCCGTCCGGCACGGGCTCTCCGTCCGCAGGCCCGCGCCTACGGTGGCCGGGAGTCGTCACGAAGCTCCCGACGCCCGGAGCGTCGGCGGCTGGGACGGGAGGCTCTCTCTCTCATCCATCCCGCCACCTCCTTCGCTAGCATGACTGCTTCGCTTGCTTGCTGCTGACCTAGTCTTTTATATGTGGAATAAATATAACGCCAGACGGTTCTGGTATGGAAAAACTGCCAAAAATTAAAAATTTATTCTCAGGTTAAGACTTATAAAAGTTTGGTAATGCGCCCTAAGTAAAATAAAATTTAAATAAAAAAAAAACTGGGCAAGAGCTAGTCGGACTCGCGCATCGAGGGTTCTGTACCATCATATGTTTTTAAATTTTCATCGGCGAGGCCTATTAAATTTAAACACTGCACGCTGCGGTGTAGAATATTGCAGTTTTAGGTCAGCGCCATCTCTTGACCGATAGTGGAACTAATGTAACTTTTGTTGATGATTTCTGAAAAAGTGTGCTATCTAGAGACATAGTTTTATTTTTCCTGTAATCTTTAGGTACATAAACTTCTATCTCATAGAATAATTCCAGAATTGTCTCTATGCAAACTTCGGAGATAAAGGGGGGGGGGGCGGTATTATATTTTACATTTTTCATCAGAAGTCAAAAACTATGCGGCCTAAAAAAAAGTGTTTGAGAATGTGCAAACTGCGCTCTTTCATATGAAACCCCACACCCTAGTAGGCCCTACTTCGAATTATCAGACCTCCTTTCAGTCCCTGTTGCAAAAAACAAATATATTTTTATATCTTTCTTATTTGCAAAATAGTTGGGTAAACGTCATCTAAAACTATTCTAAATTTCAAGTTGATAGGATTAGTAGTTCTTGAGATATCCAGCAGTGACAGACGGACAGACAGACTTAGTCGCACCATAGGGGTTCCTTTTAACTTTTGGTATGGAACCCTAAAAATGAAAAAATGAAATGAAATAAAAATAAAATAAGTAACATAAGGATCTATTCTAGGTTAAAATCACAACTTATAGTTCAAAGTTTAAGCAAATTGATAGGTAATAACAAAAAGCCATTTTAATGAAACTGTCATAATGATAATTGAACAATAGACAATCAATTATCAAGACGGTCATTAACTGTCGCGCTTGAAAGCTCCGGCGCATCTCCCAAACAAGAGCACTAGGTGGTTAAGTGTCAAGTGTCGGTCTGAATCGTTCGGTAGTGTGGTGACACTACCGAACCATTCAGACCGACACTTGATACCTAAAATGGCCTTCTGTGCTTAGGCCTCGAAGAAACCCAAGAAAATATTTGAATGGCCTGCAAATATCAGTTTTCAGCTGAAGTTTGTGTCTGTTAGGATTACTCTAATATTCTGTACCACAGATTTCCTAGCTGTGGTACAGAATACCTTGTAATAATACCTTATTACAAGGTATATTGTATTGGAGTGAAAACTCCTATGAGTGTTATATTATCTCTCTCTTTGCTAAGATATTAACTTGTTTGTCTTAACTACAAAATGTAGTCTGGTTCATTTTCTTGATTTCGACGCAGTTGTGTGGTAACTCGTAAAGTTACAAACTAATGAGTTAGTTATTGAGTTTTGTTCTGACATGTCTCCAGTTTAATGAGGGTAAGTAAAGACCCATGAGTGTGTCATTAGTTCTCTCTGTGTACTTCGTCGAAACAAGTTGTGTTCCATGTTAAAAAGTTCTAGAACCAGTTTCTTAAAACAATGTGGTTACCAAGTGTTGTCATAATTATGGTCAGTTATGGCAGACATATAAAGTAAAGACAGATACAGTATACAGGGTGAATTTTTCAAGTGGGCGTGGATGGCCAAATCCAAACTATGATTATTAGCGAAAAGTATTCAAAGGAGTCGCGGGCTCGATTTTGATGAAAACTAAAACTGCATCATTGGATTTTTGAAAAATCAATAATTCTAGCCAGGAATCGACCCGTTGATTTTGATAAAAAAACACACACTGTATTATTACACCACTCGATAGTGTCCCTAATAAGAATCAAATACTGGGAAGTAATGACATCTATATACATATAATAAATCTGTAGAAGGGTCAATTCTGTACATTGAAAATATTGAAAAAATAAATAGCGGGGGGTGTTGCTGAATCGATACCAAACCCAAATATGTGATTAAAAAATTTTTGTCTGTCTGTCTGTCTGTCTGTCTGTCTGTCTGTATATGCAGGCATCACGTGAAAACTAACGGTTCGATTTCGATGAAACTTGGTATAATTATACCTTATTATCCTGGGCATAAAATAGGATACTTTTTATCCTGGAAAAATACGTAGAAAAAAAAATCTTATTTTTCGGTTTTATTCATAGTCGTTGTTCTGTAGAACCGCGAACACACGTTGCATTACCCGTAGTGGATAATTTTCCATTTCAATTTAAGAGAATACAGTTTCCTGTAGCTTTATGTTACGCCATGACAATAAATAAGGCTCAAGGTCAGACCCTAGGAGTTGCTGGCGTAGATGCGTAGATCTTACCGCGAGTTGTTTTTCACACGGGCAACTTTACGTAGCTCTTTCCCGTGTGAGCAGTCCAAGAAATCTTCATGTTCATATTCCGGACGAGCTCACTAACAATGTTGTGTATGCTGAAGCTCTCAATTAACTTTCTGTCGCATTGTCACGATCACTTTTTTATTATTGCAAACTTTTCGTCACTGTCAGTAATTTACTGCTACATGCTACTTATCAAGGTCGGAATTACTATGAAAAAAAAACTTACTACAGAACGCGAGCTCAACAGCAGTAGCTCAATAGAGGGATCTCCTTAATTATTATAGGCTTAGCCGTATTTGGGTCCAATAGATATTTATAAGATGTCATTGTCAGAGTTACTCAAAATGGAGAAATAAACCATCCACGCGAAGACCGACATCCGCGCGGACGGAGTCGCGGGCGGAAGCTAGTATTGCATAATCTGGGAAGTAATGACATATTGCCAGGCTAGCTGAGGTTCCAGTGAGTCGGAACCGGTTGCCGCATAGTTCACGGTGAGTCGGAACTGTTTGCGAAGATGTCCCCAGTGAGTCGGGGTGAGGCTGACTGCTAGCGTCGACCAGGAGAGGGTTTCTATGGCTCTGCTTGTGGACCGGCCGAAAGTGCAGTATGCTGTGCCGAGGTTGCTGATGAGGCTGAGGGTGATGACCATGTATGCGCGGTCGCTGCATGCTGGTGGTCAGGATACCCGTTGAAGCCGTAAATGCTTGTTGGCTGGGTGACTTGCCGCTCTAAAGCTTCCGGGAGTGATGATGATGACGTCACGCTGGAGTAGGTGCACGAAGGCTGCGCTGACGTTCATGTTCAGGGTCACCAGTATAGAGGTATGAGGAACAGGATGTAAAGTTCCCTCAACCTCCATAGAAAAGGGAGGATCCTCCGGCCCAGTATGACGTGTTGTTCTCATGTGGCGTTGTAGTTACCGCTACAGAGTAAAGTAGTTCTGCCTCAGTCTATTCTGACCAAAATCCGTTTATAGAACTACATGTGCACGAACTAAGTTGATCTCTTCATGTACAGTAGTTCGTATACCCACACGCAAACAAATTGGCGACATTTAGAGTAAATTGTGAAGAGAGAATAAATGATAAATAAATTGCAGGGCTAGCTGAACAGACTTCCGCATTCACAAATCAGTCGAAATGCGGTTTCTACTCGACTTGAATGAACACCAGACATATTCACGGAATGCGAGCACAGTCCCCAACATGTCAATATGGACACGAGTAGATTGTCGGACAGCACACGCACGTCATCGCAGCGGTGACCGATTAATATGCCGTCCGAATATAGCCGAGTGCGACCGAACGGGCCCGAACGATGCGAATACGCGGGTATTTGTGGAGCAACTGATTTATGAGCGCAATGTGCTCGAAACAGCTCGGGACATGACAGATTGTGGTGTAGACCAGACTGTTGACACCTCCAGAAGTAAGGGTTCCTCGTGTTCTTTAGTGTTTCATAAATTTTACAACATCTGGGCTGGACTCTCCAAATCTCGGCCAGTCTATCCGTCATAAAAAACCGGTCAAGTATGAGTCGGACTCCTGCACCGAGGGTTCCGTACTTTGTAGGTATGTAAATTACGTAAATAGTTTATCACGGGATTTTTTTTAAATGTACCTACTAATTTACAGTTTTCGTATTTTTTTCCTTTACTTGTGCTACATGATCTTGCTTCTTGCCAAATTTCATGATTCTAGGTCCACGGGAAGTACCCTACAAATTTTGATTCCCTTGAGAGTGTCGAAATATACTTTTTTGCGGCGTAAACGGCTGTATCTTTTTTTTACGTTAACTTAGGTGTTTGATTTTTTCACAGCTTCAAGGGACTGTAGATCTGAGTATAAGGTTTTAATTTCAAGTCGATACCTTCATGCGTTCCCGAGATAAAGGGTCTTGACAGACAGTTGGTCGGACGGACGGACAACAAAGTGGTCCTATAAGGGTTCCGTTTTTTCCTTTTGAGGTACGGAACCGTAAAAAGTAAGCCGGGAGTCTCATTTCCTACGAAATGTATGGCAAAGTTTATTTGCGGTTTCTGACTTTTCTAGTAAGTACCTACTCAAAACTCAGTTGGTCCAATAAAGTTTTTGATCCTTTAACGAAACAGGATCGGTTGGCATCAATAAAGTTTTTGTGAAAATTGCCCAATGGGGATCAATATTTCTCAAAAAGTAAGAACTGTCTCTTAAGACAGATTGTTTATGGTAACGTCAATGGTTAAGGTTAACCTACCTACTCTTACTCAAACATCCATCCTGTATCCTGACCAAAACATTATACTTTACCAGCATCCTACTAATATTATAAACGCGAAAGTTTGTGAGGATGGATGGATGTTTGTTACTCTTTCACGCGAAAATTACTGAACTGGATTTGTATGGAGGTACCCAACTCGCTAATCTCCTTTGGCACACATATCGTTTATAACCAGGATTAACACATAGGTACATTTTATCCCGATATTCTTACGGGATCGAAACTTATGCGGGTGAAACCGCGGAGCGCAGGTAGTAGAATATAAAAAGGCCAACAGCATTACCTACTACAAAAATACGTTCATTCATTAATGTTACGACTAGGTATACGATAACAATCACGATATGTAAGTCACTGTATCGTCTTCAAGGGCAATGGTCGCCGCGGCCCGGACACGCGATCCGTTCACGAATATCTGCGAGTCTGCGTGACACTGGCCGTCACGCCACCGTCCCGCCTTCGTCCCGCCACGTCACGCCACCGCACCGCCTGCGTCACGTCACTCAGCGGGTTCGTGTACTACCCGTGGGCCGATTTTATTCATGCGCTACGGTTACAAAGAATTACACAATTTCGGACACTAAAGCGGTTTACATTGAATATTTTATGAAGAACCCTTTTTAACCGACTTCAAAAAGGAGGAGGTTCTCAATTCGACGGTATGTTTTTTTTTTTTTTTTGTGTGTTTGTTACGCGATTACTCCGCCAATTGTGGACCGATTTTCAAAATTCTTTTTTTGTTTGAAAGGGTATACTCTCGAGGTGGTCCCATTATCATCACGTTGGAATTTGATGAGAGGATCTCATGGGAATCGAGGGAAACCCACAAATTTTATAGGCAAAGCTATAACGATTTGGGTATTTTTTTAAATAACTGGAGCATTTGCTCTCGGAAATCATCATTTGGTAAAGTGGAGCTGATGAAGAAGACCACAGATGGCCATTGGAACTACTAAATGACAAATATTTCACAAGTTGCGATTCGATTACTTTAATATGGTTGCTAAGCAATTTATGCTCGTCACAATGCGTATGGTGAGTGGTTGTTGACGAGTTCTTCTGGTTCTTACCAGGAGAACTCCTCAACAATTAACGTCCCGACATCGGGAAAAGCAATATTTGGTAACAAGTGATGAGCAGTTGACATTAGGCTATTGTGACTTATATAAATTACAAACGGACCCACTAATAAAAACTTTTTACAAAAAAAAAACAACCGACTTCCAAAAATAATACTAAAAATTGAAAAATAACTTTAATTTCGGAAGTCGGTGTCTTTGGTTCCGCATTTTCGTTTATTGACACCGACTTCCGAAATTAAAGTTATTTTTCAATTTTTAGTATTATTTTTGGAAGTCGGTTGTTTTTTTTTTGTAAAAAGTTTTTATTTTTCACTTTTTAGTGGGTCCGTTTGTAATTTATCTAAGTTACAATAGCCAAATGTCAACTGTTCATCACTTGTTACAAAATATTGCTTTTCCCGATGTTGGGACGTTAATTGTTGAGGAGTTCTCTCTAAGAACCAGATAACTCCTCAACAACCACTCACCATACGCATTGTGACAAGCAAAAATGCTTAGCAACCATATTAAAGTAATCGAATCGCAACCCGTGAAATATTTGTCATTGAGTAGTTCCAATGGCCATCTGTGGTCTTCTTCATCAGCTCCACTTTACCAAATGATGATTTCCGAGAGCAAATGCTCAAGTTATTTAAAAAAATACCCATATCGTTATAGCTTTGCCTATAAAATTTGAGGATTTCCCTCGATTTCCATGGGATCCTCTCATCAGATTCCAACTTGATGATAATGGGACCACCTCGAGAGTATACCCTTTCAAACAAAAAAAGAATTGTGAAAATCGGTCCACAATTGGCGGAGTAATCGCGTAACAAACACACAAAAAAAAAAAAAAAAAAAAAAACATACCGTCGAATTGAGAACCTCCTCCTTTTTTGAAGTCGGTTAAAAAGTAAAAAATAAAAACTTTTTACAAAAAAAAACAACCGACTTCCAAAAAAAACACTACAAATTGAAAAATAACTTTAATTTCGGAAGTCGGTGTCAATAAACGAAAATGCGGAACCAAAGACACAGACTTCCGAAATTAAAGTTATTTTTCAATTTGTAGTGTTTTTTTTGGAAGTCGGTTGTTTTTTTTTGTAAAAAGTTTTTATTAATTCAAGCTTATTAAGAATGCCGAATGAACTCAATTAGAGTGATGTATTTTTAAGTAAAAAACTTTTAAATAAAAAAAAAACCGACTTCTAAAAAAAAAAACAATACAAAGTGAAAAATAACTTTAATTTCGGAAGTCGGTGTCTTTGGATCTGTATTTTAGTTTTTGCCACCGACTTCCGCTTTTTAGTGGGTCTGTCTATAATGTATCTAAGTTACAATAGCCTAATGTCAACTTGCCCATCGCCTTTTACAAAATATTGCTAGGGACGTTATTTGTTGAGGAGTTCTCCTAGTATTCCACCATCAGCCCCATTTCACCATTCGCATTGTGACGAGCATAAATTGCTTAGCAACCATATTAAAGTAATCCAATCGCAACCCGTGAAATACTTATTATTGAGTAGTTCCGGTGGCCATCTGTGGTCTTCTTCACCACTTCCACTTCACCAAATGGTGGTTTCCGAGAGTAAATGCACGAGTTACTATCAAAAATACCCAAATCGCTTTAGGTGTGCCTATAATATTTGAGGAATTCCCTCAATTCCTCATGGATCCCATCATCAGAACTGAATTTTGATAAAAATAGGACCAATCTGGAAGTGTATCGGTTTATAAATGACGGCGTACTGAGGTAACAAACATTTAAAAAAATAGAAATAAAATACAACCGAATTGAAAACCTCCTCCTTTTTTGAAGTCGGTTAAAAATACACATCACATATATACCTACCCTGTTTTTGTTCCTTCGAAGTTCACTTGCATCGAAACAAAAAGTAATTACAACCCACGTTTTAGGATAGATAGGTATACCTTGCTTTCCGTATTGTGCACCGAACCAAATCTATTCCACAATGTTGGTTTTATATCCAGAACAAAAATAAGAAAACTTGTGCTATTCTACATTGGCGTGCCGTACCGTACATCAAGCGTATCGATGCCCATTGCCCGCTGGCTTAAATGAACCTAGCCACGTGAAAATGGAATTGTTCTTCGATTCAGATGCGAGCCTATGGCTGCCTTTCCACCAGAGATGAGCGAGGATGCGTAGCGAGGGATGTGTGTAAAACTAACCAATACCAACGCTAACTTAGTTCAAGCTATAAAAATGAAAGGCAGCCTTAGAGTTCCCTACGTCAGAGTTTAGTAGCTGGCTGCGGCCAAAAGCAGTCAGAAATTTCACATAGGTATACCCAACAATGAGGTTTATGTAAGTAACCGGAACCCCAGAATTTTGTGCCGAGTCGCCGACATAATTAATTTTCAGGGCATAAGAGAAAATATTTAAGAAATGTAGCCACGGAACCTTCTCGGTTCGAGTAACCTATTCATTTGTCTGAAGTTTTACGATCTTTCTGATGGCGGAGGTGAAGTGCTGATGTTTATAGCAGACATATACGTTGAACGTTCAGACTGACAATTAATTGCTCCGACAGCGTCTAGGTGCGCTGCCGTGATTGCTTGGCTTTGTGAGAAACAGTCCGGTGTAACTAGGATCATTAACATTCCAGTTTCTTTTTAATGTTGCTCCTTTAGTCTGGCGCAGTTTTTTCATAGAATATATCCAGTGCTATATTTCGGTTGTAGCTACCACTATATTTTTTATTTTTTGCCAACGAAGTATTGGCATTTATCAAACATGCCATCGACTACATGGACGAGATCAGCATCTTGCAGATCTGCAAGTCCTCATATAAGGAGGAAGAGATTAGCAGTGCCAAGTTGCTGCTGTTCACAACGCTCGGCAAAGTCAGCCAGATGCCGTCTCGTCGAAGGGACGGTACAGAGAAGAGTCTCCAGGACATCATAACGCTGATGAAGGAGACCGACCCGGACGACGTGCCTGAATTCGTGGCGAAGGATCTGCACAAGCTGCCTCCCGTCACGTTCGATCAAGTAGACGTCACCAGGCTGCTGAAGGACTTTACATTCCTGAAGCAAAGCCAGGCCGAGATGCAGCATAAGCCGGAGGTGTCCAACAACACTACCGGTGATTTACGGGCAGAAGTAGTGCTCTTGGGCAGCGCAATTTCTGCAAGTAGGTCACCTACCGACGCCGCAAATGTGAACACGCGTCGCGGGGCACAAAACGCCTCCATCTGCATTTTCGAGTCGGCGAGCTCGAATGCGTCACCAACTGCCGAGAATGCATGCGCTGCAACGCGTGCCGTGGCCGTCCCTGCCTCGACACAGGTGGAGACAACGACGTGTGTAGGTTCGTCGACCCCCGAACGAGCAATAGCAGCCGCTAACAAGCCTGCTGAGTCGCAAAACTCGCAGGTAAAACTGGCGGGAAAACAAAATGGGGATAAACGGAGCCAGTCGAAACCAAACAAGGTTTTGAAAAGGCAGGGTCCAGAGAAGGACACGTGCGACAAGGATGGTTTCATCAAGGAAGAAGAAGAAGAAGCCTCCTTGTCGGAACCAGTGCGGCACCGCGCAGGCAGGACCTAACATGCTGCTGCGTCCAGCAATCCCGTCGACGCAGCTGCACGTGTCCAGACTGCACCACTCCACGAAGGTTGAGGAGATCGTGGAGTACATGCATGTGAAGACCAGCTGGACTTTGAGGGTCGAGAAGTTGGAGTCGCGGCACAACACGAACTTTAAGTCGTTCGTGGTGCGTGTTCCGACACAGCATCTCGAGAAGTTCCTCAAGGAAGAGTTCTGGCCGAAGGGTGTTGTGTACCGCCGGTTTCGGGGCCGGTTACATGACACCAGTCAGCGAAACACGACGCAGACACTTCGTGTGCATTAGTTTTTTTAGTTGTTAGTTTTTATTGTAATTATAATGTATGTATTTATAGTATTTTTAAGTAATATTCTATTGTATGTGTTTATATGGGCCTTGATGCCTGAAATAAATGGATATATAAATAAATAAATTTCACCAAAGTTAACGCATCGAAAATCTATCAATTTAGGCCAATCTCAATTTAAACGATTAGAAAGTGCGACAGATGTGTTGTCCCGGCAGTTTTGTACAAATACCAAACATTTCTCACGTACTTGCCCACAGCCAACATTTGTATTGACAACTTAATCGCCGCTCTCGACCCCCCGCGGCCGCGGGGGGTGCGGGGGGCGAGGGGGCGCTTAGCAAGTGTCGGTGCTAATGTTGCACCCCGAGGCGGTCGTTGTATCCTATGGTTTCGTACGAATGTTTCCCGGTACTTACGCTCTGTGGCAGCTGTTGTGATGGTATTTGATCTGTGTCATAGTTGTGTTAGGTTTCTAGTTTCTTTTGTTTTGAGACTAACTATTTTTGTAAGTAGGTAAGTACATTATATGTTTGTAAATAGCAGTTTGTTTCTTCCGTTAGGTACATATACAGTTTAGTATGATCCCTATTGTATCAAAGACTGTTGTGTTCATATTGAAGGTAATCCTCCTTTCCTCTCATCTGCCTGCCTTTTCCCAACTATGTTGGGGTCGGCTTCCAGTCTAACCGGATGCAGCTGAATACCAGTATTTTACATGGAGCGACTGCCTATCTGACCTTCACAACTCAGTTACTGGGTAATACCCCTTGGTAACACTGGTTGTCAGACTTTCGGGGTTCTGACGACCCGTAACGACTGTCAACGATCCACGAATGACAGCCCCGACCAGCAGCTTAACGTGCTTTCCGAGGCACGGAGGGGTCTTGGTATGTAAAGATGGTCACACATCCACGGACCAACCGCGGCAAGCGAAGATTAACCTGATCGATCGACCTGTGCGGCTGTTATTTCTTAGCTACAAGCCCCTCCTTTCCAACTTAACTCCAATACCATTCAGATGAGACACTAAGTTGGCACAACAAACAAACCTGTCCTGTTCTCTAATTGACAATAAAGACCGCGATATACAACAATAGCGTTCATTCCCATTCACTGGCGACACACGGAAGCTCATCAAATCCCTTCATTAGCGGATTATTTTAACAAAGTAACGAGTTACACGCGTGAATACTAACAACGTCGTAGCGCTGCATTATAATCAAACCGTGAACATCGCAGAGATAAATATCAGTAGTCCTACAGGTACAGGTAACAGGGAAAGGGCCGAGGTTGGGGTGAAAGAATTGAATGGCAGTTGGAGATTTTTTTGTCTAATAAAGAACTGCTTATAATGGTGATGATGAATTGGTATTTTAAGCCAGTCCTCAGGCACACAGAAGGAGATCGCTAGCGGATTTCGTTGAGTCTAGTCTAGTCTATTTGGTAGATCTTCTTTACTTTTCTGTTTAGTGGCGCGTGTGACCAGCTCGCCAGCTGTGGCTGCTGGCGATGGTCCAGCAGTTCAACAGGTGATTCAATAACTCGACAGTAGTTCTCCGGGTACATTACTAACAGTCATATCCACACTTGATGACAAAATAGTACCATCTACATTTAAAATATGTTCTGCAACAGGTGACGTTGTTGAATCGAACTAGTTCTGATTAGTTACATGACCGATACCGATACCGATACTAAAGTTCATTTCAAATAAACTTGCGATAAAGTTTGTTCACCTCCTTCTACTAATGTATCCCAATATTTCCAAACCATACGAAAAAAATGTATGGGCAGTGTCGGTAACACGATCAAAACATTGACTTACTCCGTGTTTGGTATTATGAAACTCAACCGATGCAATGTTAGCGACAGTTTTGTATGACGAACGATATCTAACGTAAGTTATTTGGACTTTTTGGTACAGGGCGGTTGAATGACATTTATCGCAAGTTTATTTGAAAAATGGTATACCCAATTTGTAGTAATTTGAAATGAATTCTTCCAAATAAGTAATGTAGGTACACATTTCTTTCAGAAGGTCACAGGAGGTTACTTCTGCCAGTTCTGGTTCTGGTGACGTCTTTCAATGACAGCGGCCTGCGATGCACACAGTTGGGTAATTTTCTCCCATCGTGTAAGCTATACTTAATCGAACTTTTAATAGCTGCAGTAAAATGACAGCTTATGTGTTACATAAATTACTGCAATTGGCGTCTTTTTGTTTTTTCGCGGCCATCAACCAAATCTTGTTTTTCTAGTACAGAATAGTGTAACAATCGAAATTTATTTGACATGCTTGTCTCTAAACTCAGTCCGAAATGAGTTATTAAGAAGTGTCATTTTACTGCAGCTAATTAAAGGTCGGACTGTAGTAACTAGTTCAATTACTATTAAAATAAAATGCCTTCAGAAAAGCTTTTGTTAATTTCTTCTCTGGGTACTATTGCCACCTCGTCCTTTCTTAGCTGCGTGGTAGAGGGCTATTACTAACAAAGTCAAAGGTGGTTGGAGTTTATGATTACCCACGAAGTAAATTTCTTCCAGATACACTTTAATAGTATTCGCATTTAACTTGCAAAACGAATTAAGATGAAAGAGATACGTAGCCGCAAGATGATCTGTCGTCAGCTGTTTCTTAAGAATGCTCATATTAAAGCTCTGTTATTGTCATGAATTCCTAGTACCTACTGCTAAATTACAGTTTCGTTGTAGTGGACTGAACAATGTACGTTATTACGTGGAATTGGAAATGTTGCGCCGGCGCAGTGCCGGACGACGATCGGTATACGTAGCCCATCTAGTGTTGTGTGGTATAAATAACGTCCTGCGTGACTTTACAGCTCGTACTTAGTATTACACTATAAGCACCATAATGTAACGGAAGCCGAACAAATAAACATAAAGATATACTTATGTTTTAGCACGTAACAGAACATTTGCATTTTCGAAGAATTTACATCAACTTACGAGTATACCAGCACATTCCTTGTAACAAACAATGCATACTAGTGAAACTTGCAGCCTAGGACTCAAGACGATCTGTGGAAACGACTCCACACCGTCGCATACGGCATACCCCCTGCAAGCAAGACTAATACAAACAATACAAGTTCCCAGGAACGTCCTACAGAATCCCTTCAAAAAAATGAGATAGATGTATCTGGTGCTTACTTTAGAAATAAGTTATGACTCAGATTGCGGTGTCGGGCGCGGCGACTAGTTCACTAATAAACTCAGTTTCAGAAGTAAAACCGACCATTCAACAGTAACTTATTTGCATCGTGTATTCAATCAAAATAATACTGTCAATCTCAGCAACAGCTAAGCAAAATTAAAACGAATTTATTTCAACCAGTACTTGAGGAACCTCAAACTTACAAAAGACAGTCCGCAAAAAGCCCACTGTACATCAGAAATAATTGTTTCGAAAATATAACGATGACAGCCTTTCTAAGACAGTAATATAAAATTGATTTTCTTAGGAGTATCAGGCGGTAAGAAGGGACGTAAAACAGATTTGTTAAAAGTAAGTTGTTTCCCAGCATTGCGCCGTCTTCAACTACAACGAGGGCGGGTAATCCGAGTACGTTTCTGTTTTAATGTTCCCTTTCAGGGACATGTTACGCCTTTCCTCAATGAGCACAACATTTTAAAATGAAAGCTAGACGTAAACTCCACATGACGAACTTACTGTTTGGTGTTATTAAGTCTCACTCCCCTTCTTACTTACATATATAACAAACTATCGTGGACAAGAAGACACAGAATCGGTGAGGGAAGAAATAATGTTCTCAACAGCTTTCCATCCCACAGGCTTTTAGAGGCAGTTTTCGCTACGCAGCTACTAAATGCTGGAACAATATCCTCCTCCTCCTCCTCCCATAAAGTTTGTAACAAATATATTTCACAAGCACCATAAAAGGTCGGCAGCGTCCTCTAGTAGAGAATTATATAATCAATCGATACAAATAATTCCTATTTGATAAACCAGATGGCGCTGATGTTGACTTATTAATCTATATTAGAATATTAGATTAGTATTTATATGTGAACAATTAAAAATAATAAGCATATAATTCTAAGATCAAAATGTTACATTAGCTTCAATATTTCAATTTAAAATATAGATTAAGTCGATTTAGTAATAATCGATATAGGAGCATTGCCAACCGAATGAACTATAAATAATGCTTTGACGTTCCAAAGTTGGTAGAACGTTTTCCTTTGAGAATTTGACATTCGGATGGTAATGAGCTCCCATCTGTAATCGGTAGCAAATTAAAGGCAGATAAAAGTTAGATGACGAGAACAAGGAGTGGGTCCAGCGTTAAAATGAAACCTTAAACGATAAAAATCGAAAAAGGATGCTGTGAGTATTAATTTTGAGTCGTCTCATGATGCATACATTGCCTGATGCGGATAGATTGAGGTTTTCAACATGTTTTCTCTTATCGACAGGGTCCCAAGTTAATTTTAGAAAAAATATGGTCAACTCATGAGAATACACTAACAATATTACACCAGATTCAAAGTATTCTACTTGAATCATGGTATTGGCAGTTTGACGCCGACTTCAGGTTCCGAAGACAATTGTCCACGTGTCTTGGCGCTCCCAAGGTTGTTAACACAGGACAACGATACTGGATGAAGCAGCACACCTTGGACATTTTGTAACTAAGGGTAATAAGTGCCCCATTTAATGTAAGTGTGCACATGTCTTGGTAGTTCGAGCATGGTGAAGAACTTGAAGTCATCGTAGTATTAGTCAACCCATACTGGATGTAATAAAAAGAGTAATTAAAGTGTATTGAGAAGACCAGAAGAAAGCCTTTATTTTAACCAAACCTCATGCGAGTAAATCCCTGTTCTCATGCATTACTATCACTGGGTAAGTTGGTGAGTAGGGAAAAACCAGCCTTACAATTTGTACGCCCAACGTGTCGCATGAGGATTGATTGAGATACTTAGTGCTTTATTTCTAAATTAACTTTGTGTACTTAAAATAACTTAAACTTTATCATTAACTTAACTTAGTCGTTTAACTTTGAAAAATTTACAATGTCAGTGTTTTAAAATAAGGTTATAGCCCATCTTAATATTTTAAACTAGAAACCTTGTCACTAGTAAATGTTATCTTAGCCGAATAGCTCTGACTCATATTTGGATACATCTTAATAGTATCTATACTTTAACTTATTAACTAGATTAGTTAATACTTAACAAAGATTGTTTACATGGTTTTATTCACAATGGATAAAGCAACTTGGATTGACTATCTTCGCAAAGAAGAATTGTTACATGAGCTTAAATACTTTAATATTTCCACAGATGTAAAAGCAACCAGGGATGTGCTGCGCAAGCAGTATCGTTGTCTCTGTGGGATATATCGGAGAGGCAGTATCAAGCAAGAGGATTATCCAACGCCAGAAGTAGCTGAAGAGGTACAGTTGTGTTCGGAACCTGTTGCTGAGCTGTGCCGTTTGCATAATGATTTAACTGCAGGAGACAGTCTAACTATCAAACGTATATTAGCTCGCTGTCAATATTACTTAATGAGAATTTCACGTGTGACTGATAGTTCACTGGAATTACTGGAGCTTAAGAATAAGTTAATTAATATAATAACCTCATTGCAAGATGACTCTGATGATGAGGAAATGCAATCTACGCATGAATCATCACCAGAGAAAGAATTGGTGGGAAAACCACAAGTAGTTCTTGTAAATGAAAGGTCAATTAATTTATGTTCATTGAACATAAAATATGATGGTACTACATGTGTTAGGGTTTTCATAGAACGTTTAGAAGAGTTGAGGCAGGCTAGAGGTATACCTGAAGAACGTGCATTGGTTGCTTTCTCTGATCTGTTAGAGAAGTCTGCTTTACATTGGTTCAGATCAAATAAACAAACTTTCACATCTTATAACCATTTGCTGGCTTGTTTACGTGAGGATTTTGATCTACCAGATTTAGATTATAAATTAACTCAGGAAATACGCTCGCGTACACAGGCAAAGCAAGAATCAATGATTGTTTATTTGTCTATTATGCAGGGTATGTTTAATAGATTATCAAAACCTCTCTCTAAAGATGAACAGTTGGATATCCTAATGCATAACATTAGACCTGAATACATGAAGGAAATGGCTTTACTTGATATTAAATCCATTAAGGATCTCCAATTATACGGTAAGAAACTGGAACTGGCTCGTGCTAGGTCAGAGCAATTTGTAGAACCTAACCTCTCAAAACTAAAACTTAGTCAGGATTCTCAACCTACAAAGAAGTGTCTTAAACAAAAGTCTGATAGGTCTGGGGAGCCAGTTGCTGCAGTTGACACTCCATCTACTTCTGAGGCAAAAGGGAAGAAATGCTTTAGGTGTAATCGCACGAATCATTTCACTCAACAATGCAAGGTTTCAAAGGAGGTGGTTTGTTTTAAGTGTGGTGAAAAAGGTTTTAAGAGGGTAAACTGTCCAAAGTGTTCAAAAAACTAATTGAGTTGAACCACAAAGACTTGGTAATTAACATAACATCTTGTTCATCTGACAATAATAATGTGGTTCATTTTCAAGCAAAGACAGGTGACATTAGACCTCATTTATTGGTTAACATTTTGGATTTAGAAGTGTATGGTTTGTTGGACACTGGAGCAGTTTGTTCAATATTGGGAAATAATTCACATACATTATTTATGGATTATGGTTTTAAATTAGTTAAATTACCCAAAGGACAAAATGTTAGAACTGCAGATGGTTCAAAAATTCAATGTTTAGGCTTTATGCAATTACCAATAAACTATTTAAATCAAATTAAGATAATTAAGTTCTACATAGTTCCCAACATAGTAACTTCAATCATTTTTGGCATGGATTTTTGTAAAACATTTTTAATAACACTTGATAGTTCATTTAACAATAATAAAGTTATTAGTTTACCTGACAATTACATTAACTTAGTTAACATTGACCAAGGCTTAGAATGTTATGAATCGTTGACTTCTGAACAACATTTAATTTTACAAAAGGTTATTGACAAATTTGAAAAAATAAATACAGAAAAAGTTGGTTTAGGTAGGACAAAATTAATCACCCATAAAATAGATACTGGCGAGTGTCCACCAATTAAGCAAAGATATTATCCTTTATCTCCACCCAAACAATTAGCTTTGGAAAAGGAACTTGATAGGATGTTGCAACTTGGTGTTGTCGTACCGTCCAACTCACCTTGGAATTCTCCGGTTGTCATGGTGACCAAACCTAATGGTGACTTGAGGCTCTGTTTGGACTGTCGAAAACTTAATGCCGTTTCTAAAGCAGATGCTTATCCTTTGCCTTACATCCATCAAATATTGGATAGCCTGAGAGATGCAAAATATTTGACATCAATTGACCTCAGCGCTGCATATTGGCAGATTGAATATGATAGTGAGGGGTCTGCTGAAAAAACTGCATTTACAGTCCCTAGACGTGGACTCTTTCATTATGTAACCATGTCATTTGGTCTTGTTGGAGCATCTGCCACTATGCAACGTCTCATGGATAAATTGTTTGGTCCGGAATTTGATAATAAAGTGTTTGTCTTCCAAGATGACATTATATGCATCTCTAATGAGTTTAATAAACATGTTGAGTTGTTGGAAAAGGTATATCAACGTTTAGCAGATGCAAACTTGACGATAAACATGAGTAAGTCTCAATTTTGTAGAAAAGAACTTAGATATCTTGGATACATGGTGGATAAACAAGGTCTCCGTACCGATCCTTCTAAGGTGGAAGTGATACTTAATTATCCTACACCCACCACACCCAAGGAAGTTAAAAGGTTTGTAGGCATGGCAGGATGGTACCGTAGATTCATACAAGATTTTTCTAAAATTAGTAGGCCACTTAGTAAATTAACATGTAAAAATATCCCTTTTGTATGGACAGAGGAAGCTGAAGAAGCTTTTACTACCTTAAAATCATGTTTAATTTCAGCTCCAATTCTTAAGTGTCCAGATTTTAACTTGCCTTTCTCTATTCAGTGTGACGCTTCGGCTTATGCTATTGGTGCTGTACTGACACAATCTTATGATACCTTTGACCACCCAATTGCATTCTGTAGTAGGTTACTTAATAAACATGAAGTTAACTACACAACTACAGAACGTGAACTTTTAGCAGTTTTGTTTGCTTTAGAACAATTCAGAATGTACGTGGAGGGTCAAAGATGTAATATTGTCACAGATCATGCATCATTACAATGGTTTTATAAATTAAAAAATCCTTCAGGTAGGTTAGCTCGATGGAGTATTCGTTTAAGTCAATTTGATTTTAATATTATACATAGAAAGGGCAAAGAAATGGTTTTGCCGGATGTACTTTCAAGGATTAAAATAGAATCAATAGAAATCTCAGACAACATTCAAGATAAATGGTACTTAAAAATGGTAGAAAATTGTGAAAAATTCCCCCATAAATTTCCAAATTACACATTAAAAGATAATAAACTGTTTAGACATTCTAAGAATAAATACAATTTAACTTCACAATTCTCTTGGAAACAGGTGATACCAAGTGAAGATGTGGGACAACTATTAAAACAATTTCATGATGATCCCACAGGCGCCCATTTCGGAATATTTAAAACTCATAAACGGTTAGCTTTACACTATTTTTGGAAAAATATGTATAAGGATGTAGAAAATTATGTCAATTGTTGTCAAACTTGTAAAGAGTACAAGCCGGTAAATTCATCACGTCCAGGATTAATGGGTAACCCAAAACAGGTTAATAAACCATTTGAAGCAATTTGTTGCGATTTGTTAGGACCTTTTCCTGTATCTACTAAGAGAAACACAAATTTATTAGTTTGTTCAGATTATTTCAGTAAATATGTCATGTTGTTTCCTATACGGAATGCAACAGGCAATGCTATAGTTAAAATTCTGGAAGAGAAAGTGTTTCTGGTACACGGGATACCTAAGTTTGTCTATGTGGACAACGGTCCACAATTCATTTCAAAACAATTTAGAGACTTAATGTGCAAATATAATGTGCCTAATATTTACTATAATCCAAGATATCATCCACAGGTTAATCAGGCTGAAAGAGCTATCAGAAATATTCTGTATGCGATTGCCTCATATGTGAAATCAAATCACAGACAGTGGGACAATCACATACCAGAAATTCAGTGTGCACTTAATACTGCAGTTAATGAGTCGACTAAATTTTCACCTTACTTTCTCGTCCATGGGCGAGAGATGTTTGTAGATGGAAAATTACATCATGGCTCTGAAGTGCCACAGCCTGTTTCTGATCTAACCGTGGTAGATCCCAGAATACATGGCGATAACTTAGAAGAACTTAAAAATATATTTCTGGAAGTTAGTAAAAACTTAAAAGTTGTGCACGATAAAAATAAAAAGCAGTATGATTTAAGGAAGCGACCTATAGAATATAAGGTTGGTCAGATAGTCTATAAGAGAACATTTACCTTGTCGGATGCTAGTAAGCATTTTACTTCTAAATTAGCACCGCGTTTTATAAGATGTGTTGTTTCAATTAAACACTCACCTGTTGTGTACAGTTTAAAGGACATGCAGGGTAAAAACTTAGGTAAATTTCACATAAAAGACATTTTAAAATATGAAGACTCCTAGTTTAGAACATTGTTGTGTTAATTAATTAATATTTGCACGAAATTAACAATAGACGTACAAATATTTAATTTAAAAAGGGATGAATGCATGCTGGAAGGGTATAAGGTTTTTTTTCAAAATTAAGGTTTAAACAATTTTTTTAAATAAACATGTATGAAAGGATGAAAGATAGGTAACACAATAATGAAAAGACTGTGTAGTGTTCTTCTGACTTAAGACTTCAAAGTCACAATTTGGTACTTCTTAATATGTACTTAACACTTACTTAGATTCTAAGATAGTGTTTAATTAATAAATCTTAAACTTAAAACTTAACTTAAGTAGGTACTCACCTACAATTAAAAAACAGAGAATATCTAAATCTCATTAAATTAACACTTACACTTTAAGCACTTGAAATAAATGGATATTAAACCAGATATTTCAAGTTAGTTAAAGCTTAAATATATTTAAATAAGTCATAACCAGTAAGTAGGTTAAACTTAACATTTAATTTAAATTAGGTAGGCGTTATGCATACCTGCATTGTTTAGTTAATAGGTACTTAGTAGTTGTAGGTTGGAGCAACCAATGTTCGTATAGCTTTAGTCTCACTATTTAGTATTGAGTACTTAAGTAATTAAAACTTAACCTTTGATTGAGTGTGGTCTTAATTGACTTTTATTTAGGGCTGCCTCAACTTCTGTCGGGGAACATGTTGAAACTCTTAATGTGCATAAAAATAGTTTAAATATTAATAAAAAAAATTAAGTTAAAATTTTTTTTTAACCGGGGTGAGATGTATTGTAACAAATATATTTCACAAGCACCATAAAAGGTCGGCAGCGTCCTCTAGTAGAGAATTATATAATCAATCGATACAAATAATTCCTATTTGATAAACCAGATGGCGCTGATGTTGACTTATTAATCTATATTAGAATATTAGATTAGTATTTATATGTGAACAATTAAAAATAATAAGCATATAATTCTAAGATCAAAATGTTACATTAGCTTCAATATTTCAATTTAAAATATAGATTAAGTCGATTTAGTAATAATCGATATAGGAGCATTGCCAACCGAATGAACTATAAATAATGCTTTGACGTTCCAAAGTTGGTAGAACGTTTTCCTTTGAGAATTTGACATTCGGATGGTAATGAGCTCCCATCTGTAATCGGTAGCAAATTAAAGGCAGATAAAAGTTAGATGACGAGAACAAGGAGTGGGTCCAGCGTTAAAATGAAACCTTAAACGATAAAAATCGAAAAAGGATGCTGTGAGTATTAATTTTGAGTCGTCTCATGATGCATACATTGCCTGATGCGGATAGATTGAGGTTTTCAACATGTTTTCTCTTATCGACAGGGTCCCAAGTTAATTTTAGAAAAAATATGGTCAACTCATGAGAATACACTAACAATATTACACCAGATTCAAAGTATTCTACTTGAATCATGGTATTGGCAGTTTGACGCCGACTTCAGGTTCCGAAGACAATTGTCCACGTGTCTTGGCGCTCCCAAGGTTGTTAACACAGGACAACGATACTGGATGAAGCAGCACACCTTGGACATTTTGTAACTAAGGGTAATAAGTGCCCCATTTAATGTAAGTGTGCACATGTCTTGGTAGTTCGAGCATGGTGAAGAACTTGAAGTCATCGTAGTATTAGTCAACCCATACTGGATGTAATAAAAAGAGTAATTAAAGTGTATTGAGAAGACCAGAAGAAAGCCTTTATTTTAACCAAACCTCATGCGAGTAAATCCCTGTTCTCATGCATTACTATCACTGGGTAAGTTGGTGAGTAGGGAAAAACCAGCCTTACAAGTTCAGTAAAAGTTCCTCGACTTTCAAATTGAAATTAAAAGAATTTCTTTTAAGTCATCAAAAAGATTTTGAAAACATTAAAGCCGACATATCTGCCATTTAAAACAATCAATTTTATTGTTACAAATTTTATGAACTTTACCAATTTTATTATTTTTACTTTTAATTTCAATCAGTTTACATTTTTGCATATATTGTCCTTACTCTAAATGAAAATCCGTTTCGTAGTAGAAGTAGGTACAATGTAGTCACACGATTTTGTGTTATAGTATATATACTTTCTATTTATTTATTTGATTTTAGTGTAGGTAGTACGCACATATAAACTAAAGTAAATAACCCATTTATTTGAAACACAACACACATACATGTATGTAGCAACATTTTATTTGATTTTGTTAATTTATTTTAACGGACACACATGTCTCTATGTGTTTGTTATTCCAGCATATGGCACTCGTGGGTTGCAGCTGAAAATCAGCGTCAGATGGTACACCTTGTGTTGTCATCTGACATTATGCTGAGCTGAGGCCCTTTTGGCATTATAATCTTTGTTTTCTGTTTTTATAGTTTTAAGGTGTATTTATTTTGCTGTAATGCCAATAAACGCATTTTTCTTTCTTTCTTAATCCCGTTCCCTGCACATAGTAATCTACGTGCAGGGAACACAACGCTTAATACCCATGTAGGACAAGGTAATACCGGATCACTGAGGTCCTTTCCTGAACTCGTTATTGTTCCAACGGGCTTACATGATTTTCCCGTAGGTTCCAGGAAAATTCATATTTACAAAATATTTATCTTTTCCAAGTAACTTTGTTCGTATCCGATAAAACTCAGTCACTCCGCTCCCTATCACATCACATAGCTCCTTATAGATTGTATCACGTTTGTATAGATCTTGTTAGTTGAAAACGATAGTAATAAGTTGTAGCGTAGCCGAGTGCCATCCATATTGTAAGTTGTAGCGTAGCCGAGTGCCATCCATGTTGTAAGTTGTAGCGTAGCCGAGTGCCATTCAAATTTTAGTAGCGTAGCCGAGTGCCATCCATATTGTAAGTTGTAGCAAAGCCGAGTGACATCCATATTGTAAGTTGTAGCGTAGCCGAGTGACATCCATATTGTAAGTTGTAGCGTAGCCGAGTGCCATCCATATTGTAAGTTGTAGCGTAGCCGAGTACCATCCATGTTGTAAGTTGTAGTGTAGCTGAGTGCCATCCATAATGTGAGTTGTAGCGTAGCCGAGTGCCATCTATATTGTAAGTTGTAGCGTAGCCGAGTGCCATTCATATTGTAAGTTGTAGCGTAGCCGAGTGCATCCATGTTGGAAGTTGTAGCGTAGCTGAGTGCCATCCATATTGTAAGCCTCGCGATTTCCGAGGAAATTGGAAGTTTACTTAATGAATTAAACTTGCTGCATTCCCCGTTCACTGTTAAAAGGTGTTTTTTTTTAACAAGTTTTCGGTTCAAATACAGCTGTTTATTAATACTAGTAGGTATTCTTGGAGCTTTATTGAGTACAGACAACCAACCTGAACCAGAGAAAAGGGAAAAATAAGACATATTCGTATTAATAGTAGCATTAACAGATAGATATGAAGACATTTGACAGCTACTGAACTCTCCTAGACGTTAATGGCAAAGTAACGTTGCAAAGCTTAATCCTCTCAATATTAATATTCACGGGAAGATTAACATGTCCGTGCATGTGCTCATCTTTTAAGAGGCTGTAAATATTAACGCCTACGTGGGATGTGGTAATTACTTGGATGTCTTCGGAGATAAAACTATACCTGTGTGACATAGTAGGGCAGGCTATGTAGAAGAGAAGAAACAGCGGTGTTTGGCTCGATTCAACTGATACTCGTGTGTTGCCGTGGGCAAGTCGTCTAAATCCTTCTAAACAAAAATTCCGTCATATTAAGATTATTGATGAACAATTATCGTCCCGCTGCACACTGTGTAATAACCCGTATCTAGAGTCACTTTAATCAAAATTTGAGCTTGCAATATTCAACGATACAATATTTTTACACGATAGTTAGATAAAGCAACTGTATGATTTGATAATAATTTGCGGTTAGGTGTCGATATTTTTCATACTATAACATTGAGAACATGACACTTTGTGATGTGGACGCCTTTTAAAGGGATTGATTGAAGGTGTTTCACGGGTGATATTTGAGATAGGTATACAGAAACGCAGATGTATTAACACCTACAGTGTTTTAGTTATCTTAGAAGGTTAGTTTGAAAGTTAGACATGTAGTACTTATACTATGTTTGTTTTTCTTTTGTTTACATTTTTAATTATGCATATGTTTAGACATTAGAAAATGTATCCGCGTGTATCCGAGCTGAAACATTTTTTTTCTCATACCCTGACTCGTGCTTTAAAGGAATCAGTTGTATTCCCATGCACTTATTTGCACATGTAATTCAAATATATTTTTTCGTTACGTGGAAAAAAATGAAGAAACTTGCTAATTTTGAACCGATTTTTTATAAGGTTCGATCCAATATTGCTCGAATATACGTCTTGGTCCCCATAAAAAACACGCTCTTCCTCAGGAAACAAAAACACTGCTAAAGCTCCAGAAATTGCCTAGAGAGTTCGGATGAAGAAGAAAATTTCAGCCAAAATATAAATGACTCGGATTCGAATATTGAGATGGATAATGATGATGATGATATTATCTAAAACAAACTTTCAACAATAATTCTATGTATGTTACGGGCAACGTGATTAACTGGGCATTATTAATAAGGACCGGCCATTATTAATAATGCCCAAGAGCGACGGGCAAAGTGATTAATTTATCACTTTGACCGGTCATTATTAATAATGCCCGACGGCCCGTGGTCCATGTAATAAGTCAGTGTTTGAGATAGCTTGAATTTATCACTTGGACCGGGCAGTATGAATACCCCTACCTTGTAGCCGGGCAATGTGATAACCCTCGACCAGACGATCATCAGCCTTCTTCTGAACTGGAACAACATTCTGCCGATAGTCTACCAGAAAATCAGCAACCCACTGTAGTGTGGACATAATAAATGAAAACCCGCGAGCAGCCGATCAACAGCCTTCTGCCGATATGAGCAATCATTCTCCTGCCCTTATCCCAATTTATTTGGGATCGGCGCAACATGTCTTTTTCTTCCATACTTCTCTATTAATCGTCATCTCGGTAGTCACCCCCTTTCTAAAAATATCATCCTTCACACATTCCATCCATCGTTTCTTTGGTCTTCCCCTACTCTTATAGCCATCGACATCCATACTCAAAACTCTACTCACGACATTTTCCTCATTTCTTCGTAACACATGCCCATACCATGACAACCGATTCCCACGCAACTTTTCAGTTACCGGTGCCACTTTCAAACTTCCTCTTATGTACTCATTTCTTATTCTATCCATTCGTGTAACACCACGCATCCCTCTTAGCATTCTCATCTCTGCTGCATGCAATTGCCTTTCATTCATCACTTTTGTGGCCCAACATTCTGATCCATACAAAACAGCAGGTCTAATCATGGTTTTATATATCTTCCCCTTAAGTTTAGGGGGAATGCGGAAGTCGCAGATTGTTCCCATGACCTCCCGCCATTTCATCCATCCAGTGTTAATTCTGTGCTTAACCGTCCGATCTACTTCGCCATCGCTTTGCACGAGTGAACCGAGATACCGAAAGTCGGAACAGACTGTAAGAAGTGCACCATCAAGTGCTATAGCTCCAACTGGAGAGACCGCCGAAATCGCAGAACATATATTCTGTTTTGGTTTTGCTGATTTTCAAGCCAACATTCTCCAGCTTCTGTTGCCATTTCTCTAATCTGCTCTGGATCTCAGGTCCATCTTCACCGACAAGGACAATGTCATCGGCAAACAACATGCACCAGGGTGCCTCCTCCTGGATGTCCGACGTAAGAGCATTCATAATCAACAGGAAGAGGTAAGGAATTAAAGCCGATCCCTGGTGCAAGCCTACAGCCACACTGAACTCGTCGGTATTGCCGGCAGCCGACCGCACGTTAGGTACGAGATTGACTGAACACAGCATTTTTAATAAACAAAAACACTACAGTTCACCTATTTTATTACTTTGCCCAAGATAGGGTGGGCATTATTCATAATGGCCGGGAAAAGTGATTAATCATGCTGTTTTAATAACATTGCCCAATTGAGTCGGGCATTATGAATACAGACCGGCCATTATTAATAGTGCCCGGACTTATCAAATTGCCCATAACATATATACAAACAATTAATTACTTTTTTCTAATTAGTGTATTTTTTTTATAAAAAAAAAACAATTTAATTTTTTTTTTATATAAGTACAAGTGCTTAGCTGACACTCTTCTGAATGTCCAAAAAAAGTTTCAGTTTATTATATTAATTAATGCTACGAGATAGAAAAATAAATACGACGTATTGAACAAAGTGACGTTAGATACGACATATTTCACAGTGTGTGCTGGGTTGCAGAAAGTAGAAACGAGATTTATCCACAACGAAGTTACAGGGTGTCGAAAATGGCCTGAACTGCTTCGAGAAAAGGATGGTACGGCCGTGCCCCTTTTTGCTGACTTGGTGGGGGCACTCCCGTGCCCCCAGAAAAATTAATCTGAGTAATCAGGGCTTCCTGATTACCCAGATTAATATTTTTCTACATTCGAATACCAAGTGATGAACTTGGTATTCGTTTAAATAGATATAGAGATGAATGTGTTTGGAATAACTTTTTGAAAGGGGGCCACCCTTTCAAAAAGTTATTCCAAACACGTTCATCTATTAGAAAATTTACAACTAACCATTCCGTACGTTATGATAGAAGCTATCCTCTCGGTAACCGTATATTAGAGCTAATCGGCGCCGGCTGCGCTTGCGCCGCTCGTGAGAACAAGGCACGTTAACAAGCTCTCAGACTACCAACACACTGCGCAGATGTGGCGTATGGCTGCACGTTCACTGCTCGGGCACTCGAGGCACTGCACGCACTGCACGCCTCGAGTATCAGCACTGTCAGCCAGCTAAGAGTTGTGCAATAGGAGGTAGGAAGATAACTAGACAGAGAGCTCGGTACAGTAGACACCTAAAAGATAACTAGACAGAGAGCTCGGTACAGTAGACACCTAAAAGAAATGGTGTAGTTTATCAAATATTATTTTTAGTACGGCTGATGCATACACTAATATTACATACCTCACATACACAAACACTAAGATTTAGAAGTTTAGTAGACCATACTAATGTTAGTTCCATACGGGAATCGAACCCGCTACCCATCACAAGAAGGTAAGTGGCTCAGTAACTGTTTGTGACCTATCGTTAGACCAGGCTTGCATGGTTTGCTTGTGCTTACTGCTAAAAAAATATGTCTAGGTAGAAATTCAGATTATGTTTGAGTCCTGTCTGGGTTTCCAAACTGAAATTCAAGGTCAGTGTAAATTAATATTTCTTCTTAAGTGAGGACATACAGCGACTGTTACCTACACTCAATAAAAAGTTTTCAGACGCTTTTAAAACTTATCGTATCTTAAAATCCGAAACCTTCTTTGGTCGTATATTTTCGCGAAACTCGAATTTAACATTGAAGTAAACATACTAAAATTTTATAATAATAATAATTTTTTAGTAATGTTATTTCATAAAATTACATTTGTGTTGACTGGCACCTTTCGTTCCCGCGACCACTACAGACACGCTCCCTCCCCACATGACAGCGCTCTCATCAAGTAAGTCATGTGGTTGTTAGTAAGGAAGGTGTATTCAGGTGCACACACAGCCCCACGTAATATAATAGACTAATACACACAGCATTCATTAATTACCTACATTAACGCTAATTAAGAAATATGTTACCCCGTTTCTATGTGTCGTACCTGTTTCTGACAGACCACTTCTATAAACGGAGCCACTTGTGGTCATCTCTCATCCAATTGTTATCCAGTATCTTCATCTCACTGCTCAACGGACCCTCTCTTTTTGAGCAGATCACACCGAAACACAAGTTGTGCAAAAATATCTCACACGTGGGTAGGGTATTTTCTGATCCCCAAACTTGTGAATTTTATATTACGAATATTTTTTGCAATGACCCAGATTCAACATTAATTATTTAGACAGGGAAGAGAAACATTATTTACATTTTTATTATTTCGGCTAATCAAACCAAAATAAACTGGTGGAACGAGTGGTTTGCTTTTAATTAATACATGAATAAAAAAAAATTAATAATTTTTTACTTTGAAGCTTTACCTCTGTTATTTGAACCCCGTCAATGTCTGTTCGCTGCTTCACTTCATTATAAAGTATAAATATATGTCTATTTTGTATCTAAATTTTGATTGGTTTCGTTTCATTTCGGTGTAATATTTTGGAAGCCAGTTAGAATTTGTTTTGATACACAGGGCAGTCGCCGGGGGCAACTTTCGGACTTCTAACTAATAAAATCAAAGTTAGCTACAGTGAACTTGTTGGTTAACAGCAAAGAAAGGAAAACGGTTTTCTTTGAAGACTTAGCTGCAACTCAAAGATGAAAATTAAATAGATTATACTCTAGGTCGAGAACCGACACTTTTAGGTCATTTTGGTGTCACCGAGACATACTTAGAGTCACGACGACACAATAATGATCATAGGTTCGTTAAGTTATTTTGGTGTCACCGAGACATACTTAGAGTCACGACGACACAATAATGATCATATCATAGGTTCGTTAAGTTATTTTGGTGTCACCGAGACATACTTAGAGTCACGACGACACAATAATGATCATAGGTTCGTTAAGTTATTTTGGTGTCACCGAGACATACTTAGAGTCACGACGACACAATAATGATCATATCATAGGTTCGTTAAGTTATTTTGGTGTCACCGAGACATACTTAGAGTCACGACGACACAATAATGATCATATCATAGGTTCGTTAAGTTATTTTGGTGTCACCGAGACATACTTAGAGTCACGACGACACAATAATGATCATATCATAGGTTCGTTAAGTTATTTTGGTGTCACCGAGACATACTTAGAGTCACGACGACACAATAATGATCATAGGTTCGTTAAGTTATTCCGCTCGCCTCAGAAAAATGAACGGTGTGTTAGCATGAAGTGATACATTATCATAATAACGAGAGAATAAATAATTTCCTGCTAATAGCACATCAGCATGACGGGCGTGGCATGCGGCGCTTGCGTTCCGCGCATCACAACGAGGGCGGCGCGCGCGCAGCATCACAACGCACTTTCTTACAACAACACTATACGTAAGCAAATGTTGTATATCGACGTTCATCGACTGGTAATGAACAACCTTGATCGATGGATTGTATGTAAACGATGCGATGTATGTCAAGCGACATAGCGCGGTGTACTTGAGGAGTCACATTACCCAATAGACTCTCGCGTCGTTTGCACACACACAGTCGGCTGCGTCAAGTATCCTCACGTGACGATCCGGTTCCACATCCGGCTCCATGTGGGACGACCTTCATTATTTCGTAAATGTCAGAGATAACATTAATTGCGTAAATACATGAAAAGAAAACGGAGGCACGAAGGATGTTAAATGATTTAAGAGCGTTTACGCCGTACGGCATTTCATACAAACTTTCAAGCCCTTATTTTTCAAAGTGAATGAACCGATTTTAATGAAACTTCATACGCATAAGCAGGATACAAAGGTCTAAAAAGTTAGTAGAAAACATTTTCGAAATGTCTTTTTAAAAAAAAGATAACTGGAAATCTCTGTTTCTATGGAAAATTTAAAATCGGTATAATTTGGCTGTAACACTATTTATCGAAAATGTTTTCTACTAACTTTTTAGACCTTTGTATCCTGCTTATGCGTATGAAGTTTCATTAAAATCGGTTCATTCATTTCGAAAAACAAGGACTTGAAAGTTTGTATGAAATGAAGACACCTACATCCTTGAAGCCGACGTAAATTAATCTCGAGCGTGAAATCTGCAAATAAAGTTTCGTCCCCTTTATAAAGTCGCAACGACTTGCGAAGTTGCGAAGTCAACGATAGAAGAGTTCCACACGATATTATGTTGGTGTTAGAGATTTGCGCGCGCAGCCCCGCACTCGTCACAAACATCAACAGCTTAGTGGAACTGTGCACAGAGCTGGAGCAGTGTAGCCTATGCTAGACTTATCATTTTTATAATAGTCTGAAATGTATTCCTGAACGGTTAAGGGATGTGGAAGTTACAAAAACTTAGAGTTCATGTAAAAATACCTACCGTAATAGAATAGGGGACCTATTTGTCACTTAACCGGGAACAAATAATATTAGATAGCTAATGAGAAATCTCTGATAGAAACACCAAATTAATACTTTTTCAGGAAATTCACGGTAAACACTGCTTCGTGCTATTTCAGTAGAGTAGGTACTATAGTTATTTTGTCCATCGACTACAGTTTTCCGCGTAATTCGGCCGGTAAACAACAGTCGTATTAGCAGCAAGATTTTGATTGACTTTGACTAATAGAAAGCTACGAGTTTTTGTTTTCTTTGTAGCGTGAAGACGTCTTTGATTCTGACACATCGTATTTCTCCGAAGACCACATAATGTAGTTTGATTTCTATTTATTCTATCTATTTTTACATAGAGGTAAAAGTAACCGAAGCTATACTCTGAAACACAACTATTACTGAAAGCTGACTAAGAGGAAACCCCAATCCCACAAAAACATTTCATGTTAAATGTTGCCAAGACGAGACCAAGTAGCTCGCACTGTCAAAAAGTAATCAGATCTCATGTAGAGCCAAGCTTCTAACTCTACACGCCCTAACTCTACAAGGCCTAACTTCGCAAACTCTACACCTTAGTCAAAATATATGGCTTGGCCGTTTCGTTATTACAAGAACCATTAACAGTATGAGAGTTTTTCACCTTACGCTCATGTGAATGTAGCGAAATGGCCAAGCCATATATTTTGACTAAGGTGTAGAGTTTGCGAAGTTAGGCCTTGTAGAGTTAGGGCGTGTAGAGTTAGAAGCTTGGCTCTACATGAGATCTGATTACTTTTTGACAGTGCGAGCTACATGGTCTCGTCTTGGCAACATTTAACATGAAATGTTTTTGTGGGATTTCATTTCTTTTTGTAAGTTGCTTAACATGATATTTATACGAGTATTTTTTCTGTTGTTCATTTTTTCTTTCTTTTTTTGGGGTTTATTTATAACAAGGACCCCCTATATAAATTTTCAGACCTCTAGCATCAAAATTTACGGAAGTCTCATCGAAGCGCACGGTAGTGCGCAGGCCAATTTCCAGCAAGTGGCCGCACGTACGCCGTGCACTATTTACCCGAACCGCTTCGAGCTACTTTTGACCACCCTGTATCTAAGAATTTGTCACACGAAATCGAATCAAACTTCACATACATAATACCATGACTACTGTTAGTTCGAATACCAAATTTCATAACTGTAGCTTTAATAGATTCAAAGTTATGGACTTTTCAAAATAGCTAAAGTGGCACTGACTGACTGACTGACTCACTCACTTAGAGTTAATCAAAATGTTTAGGGACATCTAGTAGGCCTAGAAACTTGAAATTTGGCACGAAGCTAGACATTAGCATGAAACTAAAGGAAAAATTTAAAAAATGGTCAAGTGTGAGTCTGGCTCGCGCATAGAGGGTTCAATATAAAATTTTTATTCTAGCCGTCCTAGAAACTTGTAATTTGGCACGAAGCTAGACATTAGCATGAAACTAAAGGATACATTTTAAAAAGAGGTCAAGTGTGGGTTTGGCTCGCATACAGAGGGTCCCATATGATTTTTTTTCAAGCTGGAACTGGACATTACCATGAAACTAAAAGAAAAATTTTAAAAGCGGTCAAGTGTGAGTTTGGCTCGCGCACAGAGGGTTCCGTAGGTATTAATTTTTTTTTATAGTCGGGCTAGAAACTTGTAATTTTGCACGAAGCTAAACTAAAAATAAAAATGCGGTCAAGTGTGAGTTCGGCTATCGCACATTCTGTAATCCGTGTTCCGTATTAAAAAAAAAAAAAAACGAGTGTGCTTATGACCACACGACTGAAGTGAAACTTAAAGAGAGAAAGAAAATGTGCTCGCGCACTGCTGTCTCTTGCTTATCCCCCACTTAACTTCCGTTCGCCTTGCCCGATCACACTTTTCGTAACGCTTACGTCACGCGTTCGCAAGCTTACTCCCCAAGTCAAGCGTGCGTAAAGAAGTTTCACTTCAATAAGCTTAATTTTTAGGTAAGTATGAGACTTTCTTAGAAAGATAAATTATTAAAAACCTTAAAACATGTCAAATGACATTTATCATAAGATATAAACGCAAAATATTTTTTAAGAATACTTATTATTTTAACCCCTTTTAAATCGTTTTGTTAAGCAGATTCATATTTCTATTTCTAAAAGTATATTTTTTTTTAATAAAACTAATATCATTAATATTTCAATTTGTAACTTGAAGTTTTGAGCCGGGCTTTTGTTTACCGGGAGCAGTTTCCGATATGTTTAGCTTACGCAATCACCATTCATAAGAGTCAAGGTTTGAGCTTGGACAATGCTTTAATTGATATTGGTTCTTCTATATTCACTTGTGGTCAAGCCTACGTACCATTATCTAGGGTAAAAACTTTGAGTGGTGACCATTTAATAAATATCGATCCTAGCCAGATCAAAGCACAAGAAAGTGCTATTGTTGAGTACAACAGATTAAGGTCGCTCTATAGACCGGATTTAAAAAACATATGTGTGAAAAAGAATAAGTTTAAAAAAAAACAGCTGATAGGGAATGGTCTGTAAGTCCAAACATTGCCGCAGTTCAAACTGCAGCGGGCTCATCATTTAATAAAAAACTGGCCAAGTGCGAGTCGGACTCGCACACGAAGGGTTCCGTACCACAAGGCAAAAACGCCGAAAAAAACATGTCTGTTGTATGGGAGCCCCCCTTAAATATTTATTTTATTTTAAATTTTATTATTAAAGTTAAAATACAACTGAGTATTTTGTGAATATTTCAAGTGCCTACCTGTTGCCATTTTTGATATCGAGCAAAAAAGGGCAAAAAAATCGCGTTTGTTGTATGGGAGCCCTCCTTAAATATTTAATTTATTTTGTTTTTAGTATTTGTTGTTATAGCAGCAACAGAAATACATAATTTGTGAAAATTTCAACTGTCTAGCTATCGCGGTTCTTGAGATACAGCCTGGTGACAGACAGACGACGGACAGACAGCGAAGTCTTAGTAATAGGGTTCCGTTTTTACCCTTTGGGTACGGAACCCTAAAAAACCCCTCGTAAGAGAAAAAATAATAAAAATCCACAAAAATAAAAAAAAAAATAAAACCTAGGCTATACAATTTAATCCTACACGTGTATCTACCCACTTGGCAAAAAGAAATGAAATCACAGCAAAAACATATAATGTTGAAAAAGAAGGCCAACTTCCTTACTTCATGTAGATGTTTGACCAGCAAAAGAGTTGAAATCGAAACCAACGCCAAGTTTTAAGCCATTTTCTTTGCACCGGCCTTATTTTGCAATTCTGTTGTAAGTAATTCGTGTTTGAAACTTTTTAGATATCAATACAATAATATTGTTCCATTTAAAGTTGGCGGGTTTTCAGAAAACCATAAAATAATATGCATGATGAATAACTTACTATGACACATCGAAAACCCGCCAAGTGTAAATGGAACAATATTATTGTATTGATATCTAAAAAGTTTCAAACACAAATTACTTACAACAGAATTGCAAAATAAGGCCGGTGCAAAGAAAATGGTTTAAAACTTGGCGTTGGTTTCGATTTCAACTCTTTTGCTGGTCAAACATCTACATGAAGTAAGGAAGTTGGCCTTCTTTTTCAACATTATATGTTTTTGCTGGGATACAAACTTTCACCATCTAGTTTAAGGGGTTGGGGGGGTAAAAGTTTCAAGTTTTAAGATTTTTTTGTTGTTTGTGTACTATTACTAGCTTACATACCAAATTTCAGCTTTCTAGGACTTCAGGAAGAACCTTAAGAATATTGATGATCATCAGTCAGTGAGTCAGTGACGAAATCGGGGTATTTTAGATATCAATAAAATCTAAAGTATATGAGCTATGCAATTGAAACTTTATAGGTTTAATAAGTCAACCACTGACATCATATCCCGAAAGTTTTGTTTATCTGGTATAATCCAAAGCCAAGTTAAGAGGGTTCAAAAATACGTCGAAGTGCTTCGAGAAAAGGTAGGTAGTGCCCTTGCGCTTCGCTTGGCTCGTCTTGGCGGGGGCACTCCCGTGCCCCCAGATCGTACAAACTCTGACGTCAAATACTATGCCCGATCATAACATCATGAAAGTTATGAGAAAAGTGGCGTGTGGACGGTTTTCATGATAAATATCAACTGCTGATATTCGTTGAATGATATTCGGTGTATGAAAATACTTATTTTGTTTATCTAGGTATATCCAATAAATATTTTATCAATATAATGGGAATTTTAATTGACTCGTAAATCTAAAACACGTTTTTTTTCTCGAATATTTAGTCGAACGAAAACAACGTCGAAGTGGTAGTGTGGACATTACAAAGTCAACAACCATAAATCGCGGATCCAGCTGGGATCTTTTCTTATCCTTAATCTTTTGATTTAACTCAGCCTTTCACAAAATGAAAGCTAATAATAATAATAATAAGCAAGCTGCAAGATGTGTTTCTTCAATATCTTGTGTCAAGGAAGTGCGTAAACATACCTTCTTTCCAATTTCCGATTCAATTTATATGTTGCAGTAACCAGGAAATCAGTTATGTACGTCTCAATACCTGCAATAAGATATTCAGCATAAAGAGCTAATTAACGGGCGGAAGCTGCCGTCGGATGGCTATCATGCACCGTTATGCTATCAACTAGGGTAGGCAGAGTACCAGCCCGGGATAATTATAGCCTCGGAAGTCGGAGCTGATGCGGGAGATAACGTATTTACCGACAGGTTAGCACTTAAGTAGAACTTATAATTAACAAGCTCATTCCCGAGGCTTTGATTTGAGATACCAATATAGAATGTAGTTTACGGAATTTAATAGATGGTCTACGTATCTTCAAAAGTTCACTTAAGTATTGCTTTTCCGCGAAATGTTACTTTTATCAAATCGAAGAAAAAGATCAAAACGAAACTTTTATCATCCCATAAAACAAGTTTTCTGACATTCGTGGAACAACGATATTGATGTATTAACGACTTCATTCTATTAAAGCCTCCAGCCAGGCTCCACTTAAATGGTACCTAATAGGATAACGGTATGTTCCCGGTACAGCTTGTGTTTTATAGCGGAGCGAAGATGTGCACACCGCTACACGGGGGTCTGATGGAGACCACTTTTAGGAAGATGTGCACACTGCTACACGTGGGTCTGATGGAGACCACTTTCAGGAAGGTGGTTGATAGGAAGATGTGCACACCGCTACACGTGGGTCTGATGAAGACCACTTTCAGGAAGGTGGTTGATAGGAAGATGTGCACGCCGCTACACGTGGGTCTGATGGAGACCACTTTCAGGAAGGTGTGCACACCGCTACATGTGGGTCTTATAGAGCTCAGTTCCAGGAAGATGTGCACACCGATACACGAGAATCTGATGGAGACCACTTCCAGGAAGATGTGCACACCGCTACACGTGGGTCTGATGGAGACCACTTCCAGGAAGATGTGCACACCGATACACGAGGGTCTGATGGAGACCACTTCCAGGAAGATGTGCACACCGCTATACGTGGGTCTTATGGAGACCACTTCCAGGAAGATGTGCACACCAGAGACCAGTTCCAGGAAGGTGGTTGATAGAAAAATATCTACTTATTCTAGTAAATAACTTTTGCCAGCGTGGATGTCGGATTATATTCCACGGGATTAAAAGTACCCTGTGTCATCATAATCAGCCTATAATATTCCCAGTGCTGGGACACAGGCCTCCTCTCAGTGAGAGGGAGTGGGCCGCGCGGGCCCAGTACGGGTTGGTGGATGTCACATGTCTTCGAATTTTTGGTTCTCACATTGACATGCCGCCGGTTTTTTCACTATGTTTTCCTTCACCGTTTTGAAGGCAGTGGTGATGAAATAATTTACACAACGTAAAGCGCCTGTCTGGGTTCGAACCTACGACCTACAACTTTGTGTGATTCAGGTTCAGGTTATCTATAGGTACTTAATATTATAAAACTGAAGAGTTTATTTGTTTGTTTGGTTGAACGCGCTAATCTCAGGAACTACTGGTTCGAATTGAAACATTTATTTTGTGTTGAATAGTCCATTTATTGAGGAAGGCTATTGGCTCTATAGCATCACGCTACGATCAATAGGAGTGGACCATCAATGAAAAATGTTGCAAAAAAAACGGGAAAAATTATTCCTTTTGAAAGCTTCTGTTGCTCACGCTGCCGCGCTGCTTAAACGGTTAAAGTTACGCAAAAATAATGCACGACGGAATTATTGCCCTTTAAAAGTTCTAAAAAAAACTCCGCAACAGCATATTATGTTTATCTTTAGAGTTGACTCACTATAACCTTTTTTATGGTAATCATTCTAAAATAATGCATTATTTGCGAAGATGTTTATATAAACATGATATTAATCCTTATCCAAATAAATACCCTTGACATCATTTGATTTCAATGAATATCTTAGGAGATATCATAGTTTTAAAATATATAATACTAATAATAAAGTTGAAGAGTTTGTTTGTTTGAAAGCTCTAATCTCTGGAAGTATCGAGCGAGGATACGTAGCGAGGGGTGTGTGTAAAACTAACCAACGCCAACGCTAACGTTGTTCAAGCTATAAAAATGAAGCGATGTTATTGGTTGGTTTCACACACATCCCTCGCTACGCATCGTCGCTGATCTCTGGTGGAAATGCAGCCTTAAACACGTGTCTGTGTTGTTGTTGGCGCCGCGCAGCACGCATACCTACTACAACACGTGCCTATGTTGTTGTTGGCGCCGCGCAGCACGCAGACCTACTACAACACGTGTCTATGTTGTTGTTGGCGCCGCGCAACACGCAGACCTACTACAACACGTGTCTATGTTGTTGTTGGCGCCGCGCAGCACGCAGACCTACTACAACACGTGTCTATGTTGTTGTTGGCGCCGCGCAGCACGCAGGCCTGACTGCAACATGTGTCTATATTGTTACTTATGAACTACAAAAGCTATTAGAACTGAGCTCTCTTTTAAAAGTTTTACCTTGGCGGCTGGCGTATAGGACGACACCCCTGTAGCATAATCTCTTGAAAAGTCTGTCTAGAAACAATTCCTATATTTAGGTCTAGACGCGACGCCAGACGGCGGTGTATTATAAACTCTACTAACATTATGCATCACCAACACGGGCTCCACGCGAGCTCCCACACTATCCAATTACGCCCGACTGCCGCATACCGTTTGAGTTTCTACGAGAGATAGCTTCGCCATAAATAACGCCAACTGCAGGATGGGACGAACTTTAGGCACCATTTTGGAATCTGTCGTTATTCTTTAATCACTTCGCAGAGGTGCCAATCCATGATTTATACATGATGACGCACTTTAAGACAAAAAAAAAAAACATACAATCATCCGAACATAGTACCTCCTCCTTTTTGTGAAGTCGGTAATGAATTGGCTTTCGAATGAAGTGCGGTCACTTGAGTGAGGCTCGCAGCGAACTTTACTGACTAGCACTACGTGACTACTGCACAACAGTGAACTTTATTTTATTTTATTAATTTTAGGAAAACTTACAGCTAATAAATTTTAATATCTAGTACAATGTGTAAGCGATGGCCAATTACAAGCTTCCACTAATTAATAATGAGAGTAACATTAACAAATACGCGAAAACAGCGATGTAAGAGACACGCAAATGAAATATCTCACGCTCAAAAAAATACAATAATAAAGAGAATAAAAAAAAAGAAAATTATGTTTATACATCGAAAAACAATTGTTCAAACTTTGCTTTACTTCCTTAACACTACTAGTAAATAAATGTAAATCGACATCCAGACACACCACATTAAAAGTACCTACGACAAGCTCTTATCACGTACGAATTCTGTCTAAAAAGCCGTTAACCCTCAAATGGTCAATTTTCGCTTTTTAATACAGAATGACAGAATTCAAAATTCTCTATCTTTTTGTCTAAGAAACATTTCTAGAATATAAATACACACATCAAAAGTGTCTAGGGATCAACATATATTTTTGCAAAAACTTTTCTCCTGATTGATATTAATTAAAATTTTCTTTAAGGATTCATCAAATAAAGTGTTTTCGTTTGTCACAGTAACGATAAACCAAGTCACCTTTGCATTAATAAAGAAATTTGCCATTTTCCTAATAAAGGGATTTTTGACATTTGAACCACTAACACAAAAGTTCGAAAAAAATACTGAAATAACAGTTTTCTTTAAAATTTTATTGGGTAACTTAAACAATTAATAATCCGTGTTTCTACCGCGAACACTAACAACACAAGAACATCGGTTTGGCATACTCAAAATGAGTTCATCCAAATCACGCTGTGGAATGGCCGCCCATGTTCGTTGCAACAACAAAAAAAGGTCTTCTTGCGACTGGATACCCTCCATATTCGGCAGAGCTCTTCTCTGTAGCATATCCCATGCATGCTCAATCGGGTTCAAGTCTGGCGACTGAGCAGGCCAGGGCAGGACATTGATGTTAGCTGCGGCGAGAGTCTGTCTTACAACTCTTGCGGTGTGCGGTCGTGCATTATCATGCATTAACTGAAATAAGGGACCGATTTGCACTTGTAGAGGAACGATGACGTCTGATACAATCGTCTCAGCATAAATTTGAGCGTTGAGGTTGCCTCTGATCCAAATCAACTCAGTTCTTCCGCCGATCCAAATACCCGCCCATACCATGATGGTTCCACCACTATAAGGATGGACTTCCTGGCAGGATTTTAATCGCTGTTGGCGTCCAGGGGTTCTCCAGTGTCGTATACGTCTTGTATCCGGTCTCATACCAAAACGAGACTCATCAGAAAAGCACACGAAACGCCATTGTTCTTCTGCCCAATTTCTGTGTTCAAGAGCCCATTGATATCGAATCCTACGATTGTGCATTGCTATAGGTGGTACCCGTAGCGGTCTTCGGGAATGAAGGTTCACTTCATGCAAGCGGTTTCTGACTGTTTGGTCGCTAATTAAGTTCCCTGAAGAGTGATGAAGCCTCACGGCTAACATCATGGCGGTTATTGTTGGAGCTCTTCGAGTTAAGATTTGAATGTATCGGTCTTGTCTCCGTGTGGTGCAGCGATACCGTCCTCCATGGCGCTCAGCCACGGTACCAGTGCTTCGGTAACGTGTCCAAAGTCGACTGATAACACTCTGACTTGTATTCAGAGCTAAAGCCACAGTACGTTGCCGGGAACCAGCTTCTATCATTCCCACGGCTCTGAGCATTTCTTCCCTGCTTAAATGACGTCGCCGCTCCATAATAACGTTGGTTTTAATCAGTAGTAGGGAAACAGTAGCACTAATAATGTCTTCAATGCGTTGTATGTTTTTATAGGGAAAATATTGACAGCTGATTTTCATCTTTTACTCGAATTTGATTCACAGTTCCTGATTCAAATTATGAAATGCACCAAAAAGGATCCATATAAATTTATAAAATCATAAATTTATTACAAAGCCACATCTCAATCTCAAGAAATCCGCATAAAAATGCTTGATCCCTAGACACTTTTGATGTGTGTAGTTCCAAAGATATGAAAATTTTGTAGGCCGCTAAGTAGCATACTTTTCAAGAGGCATCAATTCCCACTTATTTTTGCGTTTTCTCGAAAACTACTTTTAGTTAGTGGACGGCAGAGATAGTTCTGACCTGAGGCACATGGAGAAGACGTGGTTTACGAAAAAATGCACTCGGTACACGAAGCCCGCTCTTGCCAACCAACTCAGGGACGTCAGTAGATCCGTTCATAACGCTAAGTAAGAAAGCAAGATCCGCAATTTTTTTTCGCTCTTGTAGAGGCAGAATATGAATTTTTTTACACCGACTTATATATTTAAGGAGATAGGTATTTGGGCGATATTGAGTGTACCTCAAAAATCGCCTTTGTATACCTTCAAGCCGATTAATGTATACATTATAATTTGGATTCCAAACCTGAGAAGCATATTCAAGGTGGCTACGGACAAACGCACAATAAAGAATTTTCATTGTTTTGACATTCTTAAAATAAGAAGAGACCCTAAAAATAAAACCAAAGGCTTTAGAAGCCTGGTTAGGTTGACTATGTTATTAATATGTGCATCAAACAAAAGCTTAGAGTCAAAAGTAACTCCAAGATCCCTGATGACACTCACTCTGGCTACCAAGGCATTCGAAAGCCTATAATCGAAATTAACGGGGTTTGGCTTACGTGTAAATACATACATAGCATTTGGATACGTTTAAATCCAACCTATTTCTAACGCAGTATTCATGGAACCGGTCCAGATCATCCTGTAATAGGCATGCGTCCTCAACAGTTGACATTGGACCCAAAATCTTCATATCATCCGCATACAATAAGACTTTAGAGTTAAGGAAACAAGAGGCAACGTCATTTATAAAAATATTAAATAAGAGAGGTCCCAACAAGGATCCTTGGGGAACTCTTGACGGAATGTACATCGTTCTCGACGTATACACATTGAGAACCACCGTCTGGCACCTATTCTCCACGTACGACGAGAACCATCTAAACAAATTACCCCTCACACCAACCAACAAGAGTTTACGCATAAGTAGCACATGATCAATTCGATCACAACATTTGCTGAAGTCTGTGTATATAACGTCGACCTGAGACCGTCTGGACATGTGCTCTGTAAGATAGTCACTACAGATCACAAGATTGGGTGTGGTCGAGCGACCCCTCAGAAACCCATGTTGATGTTCACAGAAACTTAATTTAAGTGTAGAAGAAAGTTGTCTGTGCACTATTTAGTCCATAATTTTAGCAAACACATAAAGTTTAGAAATTGGTCTGTAGTTGTCTATATTTGCCTTAGCTCGTTTTTTATGAATCGGCGTTATATACGCTGACTTCCAGATGACAGGCACTACCCCTAATTCAAATGACCGTTTAAATAATATAGTTATCGGAAGGGATAGGCCCCTGGCACATTTAGATATAAAAATTGGCGAAATATTATCAGGGCCAGCGTTGTTTAGGTCCACTTGTTTAAGCAACCGAAACACTTCCTCCTCCCGTACCTCGATAGAGCCTATTTCCGATACGCAACCAGCAGTCTGACTACCAGGTTCATCCATTACCACAGTGTACAGATCGTCGTCACTTCGTTTTTGGAAATTAGGAAAGAATTAGTTTCCGAACATAATTATCACAAAATTCTTCCACGATGCTAGATGAAATTTGACCAAAGTTAAAAACAGACGGGTAACAGTTGGTTTGTTGGCACTGCACAACAGTGAACTTTACTGACTAGCACTACGTGACCACTACACTGCATAACAATGAACTATGAACCAGCCGAGTCTTGAGTGAGGCTCGCAGGGAACTTTACTGACTAGCACTACGTGACCACTGCACTGCACAACAGTGAACTATGAACCAGCCGAGTCTTGAGTGAGGCTCGCAGGGAACATTACTGACTAGCACTACGTGACCACTGCACCGCACAACAGTGAACTTTACTGACCAGGACTACGTGACCACTGCACTGCACAACAGTGAACTATGAACCAGCCGGGTCTTGAATATTTCTTAGATTAGTTTTTGTTCTTTTGAAATTGCAACTTCGACACAAGTGAGAGAACATAGGAGGAGATATTAGGTTATTCTGTCGTAATATTCTCAGCAGCCCGGAGTTTGGTCTTGGTGCGTAATCAAAATTAGGTTACCCTCATTACTTGGAAAATGTAGTCATCATCATCGTCATCATCCTCACACCATAGTCATGAACAAAAATTTTGCCAAAACGGGTGTGAAAATTATAAATATCGGTAAATATAAACTTCAATGAATGAAAAAGAATACGGAAACACTTCTTTCTACATTATGTTAACATAACTGACTTTATAAACATTGATGTAAATCCAAGCCTGTTTTCACATAAGAAGTGTCTGTTGCAATCAATATCCATTAATTGCTGCAGGACTGGTTGGTGCAGGCTCCGGTCCGGTCCGGTGCTGTCCGTTCCCACGTCGTAACGGTGCCGGCCCATTTGCGTTCATAGACGGAATATGTGACGATGTTCCCTATATAGGGTTCCTTATGAGACCGAGACGAACTTATAATCTTCACATCTTTCACTTTGTCAGCTCAACGGTTCAACTTCTGATCAGCCCAAAAAAGCCAAAAAAGAATGTTCATCAGTTTGTTGCGATAGGCTGAGTTGAATTATTGTAATAAAATCTATTCGGAATACAGGAGTGGCGGAAGGAGTAGCTACTTACCCTTAATCAACATTCCTTGGGATTGTGCTCAAAAACACAATCCCAAGGACCAATAAAGCACCTAATTTCTATCACATACACATAACTTTACATAATTCAATTATCCCTGCAAGCAAATAACAATAATTTCAGACCAAAATCAATTCTTACTAGACGCTCCGCCATTTTGACACAATAAAAAGTGAACAATGTATGAAGGTGTACAAGTTTATAATGTTACTGTAATGGCGCACGTTCCTCAGAATATGAGGCTTTTATATCATAGTAAAACGAAGGCTGGAGAGATTGATGTCGTTTTACGTTCTTCATTATATCTCGGTTTTATGGCCAGATAATCTTAGAATAACGTATCTCGAGAACATAAAATGTACTTACATATTACTTAATGGTTCAGTCATTTGGTGAACCTTGTCTTTGGATTTCTTATAATTGACTAGCAGTTTGCCCGCAACTTCAACCGCGTGGGCTTCGTACTTTCCTCAAAAAAATGTAACATCCTCTCCACCATTCCTTTTTTCAAAAATCAATGTTTACGATCTTTATAATTTATTTAGAGTAATAAGTAGTCGTATTTTTTTTATTACGTATTTTCTGGTGTACAATAAAGTAAGTATAAATAAATAAATATTCGGAATTTTTAAGTTAAAATAAGAATATTCAAATAAAATGTCCTCCCTTTTCACCGCGACAAGGCTTGTTTTTATTTAAAAAGGCGTTTTATGGTATAAATAATCTTTAAAATATATTGATTTTAATTGATAAGGTAATGCCTCAGGGGTGTTCCCATCTTTGTTTGGGTGGTTGAGTTAGCTTCAATAATACGATTTTTTTCCAATTAGTTTATATTGATGCTGTTTTAACTGATATTTACATAGAAAGTAGTGTGAATTGAATTTGTGTGGGGTAGGTACAACTAAGAAGTGAAAAATAAAAACTTTTTTACAATACAAGTGTTTTTTTTGAAGCCGTTTGTTTTTATGTTTTGTAATTTTAAATACCTATTAGTATCGAGTTCCGACAGGGGGTTAATTTTTGTTCTTACCTATTACTTTTGTCACCCCCTAAATCCTCTGTGATTTTATCTTTATTATTTACTGACGCAAATGTTGCCAAGTTTTAAGTTTATTAACCAAATGAAAAAGATTTTTCATATTAACTATATCCCGCCTTTAACGGGTAGAATTCTAAAACATCGATTGGGAAGTTCCACAATTTGACCAATTTTCAAAGATAGTCAAGCGACGCAGTAAAATCCTCGCCTGTAAAATTAACTACTTACTTCTTTTCACCCCGTTAGGGGTAGATTTTCGAAACACCCTGATACTCGTTGTTGTTTATTTTTGGTCTTAAGTAAGTATAAATTCTGAGTTTCGAGGTAATCGGACTGCGTGTTAAAATTCTTCCATACAAATGTTGACACCCCCAAATGCCCCCAATCCCCCTTTAGGAGGTAGTTTAGAAAAATAAGAAAGGACAAACTTCATAATTTACTTAGATAAGTAGTCGTGCGAAGTTTCAAGTTTATCAACTTATGGAATACGATTTTTCATATAAACAAAATCCCCCCTTTTCACCCCCTTAAAGGTTGCATTTCCGAAAATCCCTTCTTAGTGTTTCCCTACATTATAAAAGGAAGCCGTGTGCAAAATTTACCATTCCTAGTCCCAGTAGTTTCGGCTGTGCGTTGATATGTCAGTCAGTCAGTTTCTCCTTACCTATACATATATATAAATAGATATCCTTTTATATTTATAAATGGAACACTACCTAAGTACAGACGCCAGCACATCAAGCTACTACAATCTGTCAAATTTCTTTAAGTTTTTCAATTTTATCCCTAAAGTATAAGGTTCAAAGTTGATTGGGAAAATTTGTCAGTTTCGGGTCGCTTGATGTGCTGGCGTCTGTACTACAGTAATTAGCCAATAAAGTTATCTGTCACTTAATTTTTTAATTATTTGCAACATCCTATAAAGATGTTACCAAATTTAAAACCAAGAACTGTCCGTTATCCACCACTTCATACATAATGTACTTTCCCTCACATATTCTCTTTCCCCGTGGTATTAAAATTCGGACCAATCATAACGTAAAACATACGGAACCTCACCACAACTATTATCTATCATCCTTGATCGTATTTTTTCCCAATCGTAGCATATTCTAAGAGGTGCGTGTTTTTTGCGTGAGCTATCGACTGGTCGCTGGTCGCGGCCGTTTAACTAGTTTTTTGCTTCGTTACCTGAAGGTCCGGGGTTCAATCCCCCGGCCGAGAATGTTGCTCTTCGTTAGAGATAATGACTTGGCGATACGGGTTCCTAATGTAACGGTTTTTGTACTTGTATACTCGAGCGTACAAATAGTATATAATTATATAATATTGTGTAACCTTATTTTCTTTCTTTATTTCTAACAGTAACTTTACGTTTAGTGCCTATTACTTGTGTTTCATTGTTGGTAAGTGAGGGTCAAAGATCAAGCTGGTATCAACGGAACAGGTCACAGGCCTATTGTCCGTCAGTTACACACAATAATATGCTTACAAACACATTCGTCCCAACCGTTAAGTTAGGACAAGTGCCACTTCTGGTGAACAAAGATCTGTACTACCAAAGAAATAGAAAACCTACATGGAACTAACTTGTTCACCGTCTAACTCTAAGCTACACGTTACAAATAGCTGCACGATTCTCAATCAAACCATTAGCTGCGGTACTCTGATACTTTTAATTATGAAATATATTTCAAGACAAGTAAAAAAATCTCTCAAACATTAAAGAACTAGCAGGGGTTCAAGAAGGGGGGGGGGGGGAGAAGGCGGTGGGGGAGTTCAGGGGATCAGACCGGAATAACTCGTGTAATCAACAGATAAATCCTGATAAAAGCACATTTATTTTATCGAAGCAGATGTTTTATAAAACAGTAACAACATAACATAACGGGACGACCCTATAGCCATCAGCCGGGTACACATTCAGACTCCGGGCTGCTATTGAGAAATCCCTGATGAAAATACCCCATAACACGTTACCCTGGGACTCGAAGCCAGGACCTCTAAATCTATTGTTCAGCAGTAGCGCGGCAAACAGTAAGCTATCTGCGCAGGTTATACTCAGCGGTTGAGAGGTCGGAACAAGTGAAGAAGTGTCCAAGTAAAAATTTAAAATAAAATAACCCGAATCAAGTTATAGTCCATTTCGTTGAGTGCTGTCTAGCCGACCACTTACCAGACATAGTTCTCTCATCACCATCAGGCGGAGTCGCGGGCCAGCGCTAGTGCTACACAGAATTGGCAGACGATCATTTGCCAAGTTATGTTTTCCGTGACTTCACTTCATTACCTAGATGAGTAGAGGGGCGGGTGGAGAGGGGGGGGAGTGCTCCTCTAATTACTTACAATGTTGTTGGAACGAACAACTCAAAACAATTCAGACGAATACTTTATACAAACTTTTTCGGTGATAGATAAATTCCATTTCGTCGAAAAAGTCCGTAAGTATTTGTAATCGTCAAATATCACTGATACTTCTTTTTAATTGGCTGATGCCAGCAGTTTTCCAAGTCTTGCAGTCGTCATGCAAAATCCGAATGAGGGTAGGTAGCTGACTCCAATCTTGATTTTTCCCACCAAGCACTAGTCATTACGTTTCATTAAACAAGCCATCAGAAATCCAGGATACCTGAAGTTCTTGGTCGTCAGTTTTTCATACAGAAAAGTTCCCAGTAACACTTGTTCCTCCCCTGGACTTCAACCTGAGCTGTCAGCGTTCCGACTTGATAAACCGGTCCAGCCAGGCCTGCGCAATTAATTGCGCGAACTATTAACATCGTACACATAAATATCTTCTGTAATCACCCTCACGACTGCCAACCATCCAGCATGGCGCCGGAAAGACAACCAGCTTTTTTGACAACCACCGGCAGTGGCCGGATGGGAAAGTAACACAAAATAAACCACAGACTGCCATTACAATATCTCATTATAATCGTGAGAACAAACTGAACAGTCGAGAAGTTTTGCTCATCACATGCATATTCATTAACATTCCAGCACAACTTCACCGAGTTCATGTAACTGGATACTACACAACATCACTAAACTTGTATTCATTTATTGCTTTGTAACGAGGAAAAGACACTTTAAATAAAACCAAATGTTGTTCACTGTACTTAGCTGGTTGTGTCAGGAAACTATCTGCGAAAGAAAATGACCTTTGTGACTATTCTAATTGATGTCTACAGTCCAGCAGGTGGAACATCGAATGAAAGTAACTTGCTATCGATGCACGACTTTCTTCTCAAACAAAACTAATAAATAAACTGATCGATCTCTCCTAATACGAGAGTCACAATTCTCTGTATGAGCTAGTTATGTTGAAAAATGTATGTATGTATGTTTGGTCCATTTTCCCCGAAGCGACTGTTTATTCATGGGACCGGCCCCGGATGTAATTCGGCGACGAAGGCCAGGGTTCGGTCCCGCGCTGCGCATTCCGGCCGCGCGCCGGTTCCGCACAATTTGTCAGATACCCTCCTTAGTATTCAGCTCCAATCTGGCGACTCTCTGTATCACCTGTTGAAACATCATTTGCCTTATTACAAACCAGATGGTACAAAACATATGGTAGCTTCACATTACTTTATATTCTGCACGATTTCCTTATTGTATCAAATAAAATGTCCAAAGAATGCGTCGGCTACTCGTTGCAAGTAAGTAGTTGCAATCAATTCAGAGGAACAGGTTCCGACCGGCCGCCGGCGCGCTCCGGGGCCGCGGGGCTAGGAATTTGTCTCCATTTACGCACCGCAGGACATTAATAACCGCGATCACGCGCACGCGCACCTCGACATTCACACAGATTTAAGATACCAGCTGCAGCTTGTTAAAGGTCCGATGTTAAGAAAGTTGCTGTGCTCCGGCTTTCTCATTTACATACAAGGGAAAACGACTTCAATTGAAGCAGCACTCTTGAAAATCTCTGCACAATTTACGCAGATTTAAGCAGATAGTTTCTATTAGAATTATGATCGTTAAACTGTCGCAGTCCCAACAAACGAGCCACCGACAATAATTAAATGGTACGTCGCATGATTTATGAGCGCTAATAACTTACGGAATGCGACAAATATTCGGAAAAGACTGAAATGAAATTCATAAAATAATTCGAAACGTCCAAACATATAATTGAGCGGACAGGCGAGGCGGCACAGCAGCGTGACAGAGGCGCGACGCGGCGCGGCGCGGCGCGATTCCGCGGCTAATGGCCGCCGCGCTAAAAGTAGACGCCACTGAAATTCGTGACAGTGAATAGCCCTTCGATATATCAGTAGCAAGGTCTATGTGGGCAGCACATCCATGAGGCACTAGGTATACATTATTCTCTCGTGGTGGGTGTACGTTTTGCAACACAAATAAGGATGAGTCACCGAAATTCGATATCAGTGACCTCAATACTTAGTGTTGCAAAACGGCTGCCGTATACACATAAATATGCGTCGTATAAGGATGTGCGCCGAATCAGTCGCGACGCCGAAGTGCGCCAATGTCTTACACTGCGACCTTGTGACTTGTAGCGTACCTACTCGTATGTTCTGCTCAAACATTTCACAAGTATTTGAGGAAATTTTCGGTGACTTATGAGTGGATTTCGTGTCCTCTCTCTACGGTTCCCACGTCGCGTCGCGCGTCGCCGTCACTTGTCATGGCGGAATTTCCACGCGTCGGTTGTTACATCTATGAATATTAATGAACCGTTTGTTACCGTAATCCTATATATTGCATCATAAAGTTAAACGTTATGTAATCTAAATTTTTCAACAATATCTATTATACTAAGTTATGATGGAGGAAACAGATACTTACAGATATTTTTATGGCACTCAGATAGAGTTATCGAATCTATAATAAAAATATCGGCGACTTGATCTTGAAATTCTAAATTGACGCGACGCGACGGCCGATGTAGAAGAAAATAAAAATATAAAGATAGACAGAGTATTACTTTATTTTTCTTTTACTCGAAGGTCGCCGTTCTCAGTTTTAAATCATTGTTTTTTATAAAGTCAATGACGATAGTTCACGGAGTTGGGTCTTTGGGAATGTTTCCGAAACATAATTACGTTGATGAGGACACACATACTTAAGTAGTCAAACAGTGCGTTTAGAAGAGTAGCAGCATTCTGCTGCGGGAAACTAAATACTTTCAAAAAAAAACATCCTGTTTTAGTACTTCGAGGCGATAAATATCCCAGCGAGTGCGTCAATGTGTCAACGACGCGTTGTGCGCCTGCGTTGTCGGATAATGTCAGTCTGTCCGACACGACATCCACCGACGCCGATCGCAGACGGATTACAGTTGATCGGAGTGGACCTTTATCGGAGCCGACAGCCAAACAGAACATTTTATTTCATTTTGAACCTAATAGCTTCAAACTCAAACTGCAAAAATGAAAGACAGGTACAATGTTCGAGTGGCCTCTTTATACAAACAGATAGCTAAGAGCTATCCAGTGGCTGCTACTTACTACTACTTACATTTTCATAAATAAATAGCCACTTAGACCCTGATGGCGTAAAAAGTCCGCCACTTTGAGGCATACACGCCACTTCCTACAGTGAGCTGTTATGTATCAGACACTAATGATCTGCTGCCACAACTGTGTTATTTCGTCGGTCACTGGAAAATACCCGACAATCCGACAAACAAGTCTCGAGGAGATGAGTAACAGATACACAGCCAATCTCTAGCACCTGCGAATTATCCAACCATCGCACTTTGATAACCATACGATTTGTCTATAGTTTGCCAAAAACGTAAACATGTCAATTAAAAAAGTAGGTACCTACTGCAAACTATTTGGTCATGCCTGAATTATATTATTATTGCAAAAAACAAAAAACTCGTCATCCCACTCCATCTCTCATTTATTTGAATTGATCAATTTACCCAATCTATTGAAGAGAATCAAGACATACCTACAGGTACCTACATCTATGTAACTACATATAAAACGTTTGGAAAATATGAATATTTGAGTAAGGAAAGTCGCGCACCGAGTAAAAATAATAATTAAATAATTTAAAATAAATAATGTTCTTCAGTGATCTGAATATAGAGCAATATTATGCAAATGTAACGTACGCAACTGCGCATGTCAGTGATACCGACGATGGATGTCACATCTGGGACACATCCCCGTTTTCCTGAAACACTGCAGAGACATAAATATCATCAAGACATAGGTATAATATTATAATATTATCAAGATGCATGTAGCTGTACCGAGAGCAGCAATAAGCGATGAAACAGCATTTTGTAAATTAGGTACATATCATTTGCAACCAATCATGATAGACTTACCGAAGACACAGGTAGAATTAAAATAATGAGGAGGCCGACGAACTAGTATGCGATGCTCCTAAAAAGATACGAGAAATGAAAAGCTCTGCCGAGAGCAGACAATACAACTCAACTCAAAGCATTTATTCCAATTAAACCATTTATAGGCGCTTTTGAATTGTCAACGAGTCGGTCAGTCGGATATATGAAGCTACATAGTTGTCAAGAAGTCGGTCAGTCGGATATATGAAGCTACATAGTTGTCAAGAAGTCGGTCAGTCGGAGATATGAAGTTACATAGTTGTCAAGGAGTCGCTCAGCCGGAGATATGAAGCTACATAGTTGTCAACGAGTCGGTCAGTCGGAGATATGAAGTTACATAGTTGTCAAGGAGTCGGTCAGTCGGAGATATGAACTTACATAGTTGTCAACGAGTCGGTCAGTCGGAGATATGAAGTTACATAGTTGTCAACGAGTCGGTCAGTCGGAGATATGAAGCTACATAGTTGTCAAGGAGTCGGTCAGTCGGAGATATGAACTTACATAGTTGTCAACGAGTCGGTCAGTCGGAGATATGAAGTTACATAGTTTTCAAGGAGTCGGTCAGTCGGAGATATGAAGTTACATAGTTGTCAAGGAGTCGGTCAGTCGGAGATATGAACTTACATAGTTGTCAACGAGTCGGTCAGTCGGAGATATGAAGTTACATAGTTGTCAAGGAGTCGGTCAGTCGGAGATATGAAGCTACATAGTTGTCAAGGAGTCGGTCAGTCGGAGATATGAACTTACATAGTTGTCAACGAGTCGGTCAGTCGGAGATATGAAGTTACATAGTTGTCAAGGAGTCGGTCAGTCGGAGATATGAAGCTACATAGTTGTCAAGGAGTCGGTCAGTCGGAGATATGAAATTACATAGTTGTCAACGAGTCGGTCAGTCGGAGATATGAAGTTACATAGTTGTCAAGGAGTCGGTCAGTCGGAGATATGAACTTACATAGTTGTCAACGAGTCGGTCAGTCGGAGATATGAACTTACATACATAGTTGTCAACGAGTCGGTCAGTCGGAGATATGAACTTACATAGTTGTCAAGGAGTTGGTCAGTCGGAGATATGAAGCTACATAGTTGCCCATTCCGAAGCGTAGTAGGTACCGATTGAGAAGAACGGGCAAGAAACTCCATGGACACTATTTTTCATTAATGTTGAATTTGTAATTATATGCAAAAACGATGTAAAAATGACGTACACGTTAAAAGCGTCCAGAGTACCTACAGCAAATAGAAACATAAAAAAAACAATCCAAAAATAACATACCTATTTAAAAGGCACTGATTTAAAGAGGCAGTTGTAAATAGCGGTTTTGGTAAATTATAAATGGCACGATTAATAACTAGTTCAGCAGTTAAAACTTAGCAGTAAAGTAAACAAAAATGAGTAATAAAAAATAATGAAATGGATCAGTAAATATATAATTGAGCAGGAAAATAATTAAATGGGCGGTAAAAATTATTGAACGAGCGGTTACGTGTGGGCAGTAATAAATCGGAATTTGTCGGTAAGAAATCTCATTCTAAGCAATTCTATAAACAATGAGGTGGTATAAAGTAGTTTTGGGTGTGTAGTCGACGGAGCCCCGCTTTGCAGGGCCCCTATTTCTGTCTACAGGGTTTAAAGGAACCTAACACGAAGGGGATGACGGGATCCCCTTCGAACCTAACCTGTCCGAGTCGGGGTGCCCCAAATCCCGAGCTCGCTTCGCTCGCTCTTGCATCCGCTATGACCTGCCGAACTATTTATCGAACCTCTCATTCCATCATTTTTACCGTTCATTCAGTTATTGGACTGCTCAATTATTTTTAGAATTGATATTGTATGATAAAATAACCGACTAATTGATTTTTTATTACTGTCCATGTTTTACTGTCGCAATAATTAATCAACCGCCATTAAATTAAATAACTGCTCAATATGTTTTCCAACTGTTCATAATAACATCTCGAATATTTAAATAACAGCTCAGAAAATTAGTTCCATATTTAAAATAAGCCTTATGGTGGCAGCTAAGAGTTGACCAGTCCCAACTGACGGCGCCCGTTCACGAACATTACGCATGGATCAGCCATTTGCCATGGAGTAGCCACCGCATCCGCATCATGTACAAGATAGCTGCTGGTGACGTGCACCAATCCTAGTCTAGCAGCCTTTCGATGATCAGAGACAAGTTAACCCGGTCTTCGAACCAGTTTTTGCCAAAACGCTCTAGATTATTTTAAATGCATTTATCATACGAAGCAGATAAACATCGTTGCCTTTGATCTGTTAAAATTAATAGAATATAAAATTAATTATTCTCTCAAAAAATAATGTTCAAAGACCTGCCAAAATTGTAGCATAAAGTAAACTGTAACACAAGTACGTCGTAACTCATGCCGAGCCTCTCAACTAGCGCACGCGCAGTGGCCTGGACTCCATTCGCCGCGAATATACGCCAACTGTGTCAAATGTATTTATAATATATTTCAGTACAACAGTGATGTAGTGTCGGATCAGGCGGTAAAGGGGTCAATACCCAATAAATATTCCGGCCATACAGAGATGTTCACAATCGCGAATCTTTCTGCGCGGGCGCCACGCGGGGCGGGGGGTGCGGGGGATGAGGCGCCTACCCGTGACGCATGCGCACAAGTTTAGTGCCACCACGCACTACTACATAACAACTTGTGCTGTTATTTTTCAATATAATTATCCAGAACGGAAATACTGACCATAAATCAAACACATCGATTGGAATTGAATCATTCACACGTTGCTCCACCACATTTTATTCTCAACTAGTTTATATACGAACAACATTGACTTTGTTATTTCCGTTCCGTTTCTATGTAAGTAAACTGTCGTTTATTTATAGTTATTACACCAATATAAATATCAACAAGCGGTGAAATCGTATAATTAGAAACGTTACTAACTCATTCTTCACGTGTTGTCTCGCGGCCGACGTTTTGACGCGATCATTAACGAACGTTGTGACTTGTGACGGATATTGTCAGAAAAGAACAAAACTGTCCACTGATGAACGATGTGAAAGCTTATAATTACTCAAAATTCTCTTTAATTTTACGCCATAAATTCTCAGCGTCTTACCAACAACTTATTATTTGACAACGTCTTTACAAGTTATTCTAAAGGCCCTGAGAGGCATCTCGTCGCATAAAGAAGCTGGCACAAAACCGCGGAAGTCGCGACACTCGTGTTGGTCTGAATGGCCCTCAGTCCCTCAGGTGCATAGGTGATGGTGCGAGCCGCACCGGACATGAGGTCGCCGACCTTACAAGGTACTCTTGCGGGGCACACCGGTGCATTGATGCAATAGCCCTGTTCAGCGATCAAAGATACCATGCATTTGATCATGGAGATTAATGTAGTGCGGTACGTGCAGTGATCGCGAGGTATGAATGGGCACAGACGGTTTTACAATCACCGGCCAGTATGAGTTAAATGATTGCCTACCATCGTGCTCCTACACAAGAATTACAAGTTAATAAAGTAATTACTGATCATTGATTACTACTAATCGGATATTTCCCTAAGCCTCAAACAGCATCATCAGGACTCTCTTGGAATTACCAGAACTTCCATTATTTCCCATTCGATGGCACGTTATCATATATGCCAATTGAGAACTTCACAGCCAAGCGAGGTTGTCACTGCAATATGCACTTTCAAATTGCAGGACAGTGTAATCAAACCTTACAGTCTCTGCTTGGTGTAATATTGTATTACTCCAGACTGCATGGCGTTGATCAATGGATGACCAGACGCTAATTAATGAGATTCACACCTGGTGTGCACACATGCACGCATATGAATATGTTCGAACAAAGGCCCGGAAGTTGTGCTGCTCTGAGGAGAGTACCGGCTCGCATCGGGTTACATTGCACAGGTAATGCGCTTGCGATATCCGCTGTCTTCACCCGCCTCCTCCCGCCGGCGACCGGTCAGCGACCTGGCCAGACTCACATGGACTTGATACTTGAGGTGTAAGGTGATATGTAAACATACAACACCTTGTAAGGCCAGTATCAAATTAAAGAGGTCAAATACATGAGCCCGTCTGTGGTTCCTTTATGATTTGTCAATAGCCTTTGTTTGTAGAACTATTAATTAAAGTCAATCTACCATTTAGTCAACCGTTCATCTTTGTAATAAAGACTTCAAAAACACTTCACCAGGAACTCTTAATTGGCACCCTCTCGTTTTCTGAATAAAGCGGCCAATCAAATGAGGTCAGCGGAACCATCAAGCCAAAACCTCATTGTTTTAAAACGATGCCAATAAAACGATATCACTTTTCTTTGGCTTCTTTCAAAGTGACGTCACAGCAGTTTATGGTCTATTGTTCATCGACCTATTGAATTCCTGACAGGTAGCGATAACAAAACTGTCTGGCGTTAACAATGAGAGTGATTAAATATCTATTACGAGGTATTAACATAAGACGTTATTGAATAATGTTTGAAATAAACATCGATCTCGGGCTTTGAGAATGGATGTAACAGGAAACGTTACTGCTCGCGGGCAGAAACCGCCATAACCATAGCAAATATTATCAATAGTAAACAATACGCAGTAGGCATACTACTAGATATGACCAAAGCCTATGACAAAGTCCAATTTAATATATTGCTTGCCAAACTATACGGAATAGGCATTCGTGGAAAAGCTCATGATTGGCTTGTATCTTACCTAAAGAACAGAGAGCAAACAGTGGAAATTGAATTTTTCGATCAACAGACGAAAGAAATAAAAAAAGTCCGATCTGATAGCAAATCGATTAGCGCCTCAATACCTCAAGGAAGTGTTATAGGATGTCTTTTATTTCTAATTTATATTAACGACTTACCTAAAATCATAGACGGACCATGTATATTGTTCGCGGATGACATTTCTCTATTAGTATCATGTCATAACAACTTATACCTAAACGAAGAACTAAAATCAATACTCACCAAAATCATTACTTGGATGGACGCACACAACCTCGAAATAAACTTCTCAAAGACCAAACTAATTACTTTTCATCCCCATCAAAAAACACCTTTAAAAATAGATTTTAGTTTTAATAACTCACAACTTGATACTGTTAAAGAATTCACCTTACTTGGATTAAATTTGGATACGCATATAAACTGGAAATCCCACATACAAAAACTTAAATCAAAAATTTCAAGATTTTCTTATGCTCTCCATGAAATAAAAAAAACCACCAATCTAAAAACAGCGCTCACCACCTACTATGCGTATGCTTATGCATGGCTAAGCTACGGAGTTACCCTTTGGGGTAACAGCACGGACGCACCAACACTATTTACTCTTCAGAAAAAATTAGTTAGAATCCTCGTAAACATCGATCAAACTGACAGCTGCAAACCTCACTTCCAAAATTACAACATTTTAACACTCCCCAGTATATACATATTAGAAACTTGCAAATTTGTTCGAAAATATCAAGAATTTTATACAAAACGCGAGGACATACAATCACGTTACACACTCCGACACAAATCCAGATTAAACATTCCTAAATCTCGACTAAAAATACATTCAACAAGTCCATACGTGATGTCCATAAAAATATATAATAAACTACCTGAATTAATAAAAAAAGAAGATAAAATAAACGTATTTGTAAAAAAACTAAAACAATTTTTAATCAATAAATGCTATTACAGTCTAAACGAATATTTAAGCGATAAAATATAAAGCGATATAATAAAGAGTCCCTAATATGGTATTATTGAATTTATTTTAGATTTAAGTTTGATTATTTAAGGCTTCCTCTCTCCTACATAAATTTGTGTTTGTTTTTCTTTTTCTTTTGCTGTGCCCGACAGGGTCCATAATGAACATAATTTCTTTCTCTTTTGAACTTACCACCTAAGTACACATTGTGGAATGCAAATAAATTATTGAGTATTGAGTAAATTGACAGGCAAATTAATGATCAATGTAATGTGCATATAAATATTTATATTTCAGTATCCTCCAAGGAAAAATATAATTATTTGTAGTAATTGCGCCTTTTCTTTAAAAATATTCGGCGATAAATTTTTCGTGGTAGCGTGTATTTGTTGTGAATTAGAGATTTGGTTATCGAAATCGTATGGCTACGGCGGCGGCGCCGGCGTTAAGTTTTTTGTGTTATTCGGTGTTACACTTTTCTAAGTCAGGTAACACACTCGACTATTAGTTACGTCGGCCGAAGTCATATACGATAGTATTAATTATTGACTGGTATCATTTGGCTAAGATGGTATTTTCAGAATTCGTAGAGTTCAGACCCATTACACCCCCATCCCGCCATTACACCCCCATCCCCCATTTACACCCGGATGTCCTCATCGAGCAGCGGATGTTTGGATACCTACCTCGTTTTCTTGCTGTAGATATTCTCACTTTGCTGAAACGGGAACTGGAAGGAAGGTACTGGTGGTGGCAAGGTCTAGATATCTCTAGACTCTCTGGAACATACAATTCAGTAAATTAAACTTACATTATGTGGTCAATGTGAGTGGGGTTTGTCTGATGAGCGTGATTCTGCGTGTTGGACCGGTCTGCGCCCGCGCGGCCCTGCGTGCTCTTCCGCGTCCAACTGCAGGCACTATCGATGCAAATGCAGTACATCGCGCGTAATGATACGCATCACTGACTCGGCGACTAGAAGCTTAATACATAAGCAATTATGTAGATTTTAGTAAGTATGATCTTGTACTTTATTATCAATAAATATATCTGTTCCGCTTGAAGTCGTAATAGAGCAACGACGGATAAGAATCCCGAAGTATCGGACAGACGATGATGATAGAAGTATCGGACAGACGATGATGATAGAAGTATCGGACAGACGATGATCATAGAAGATCGTATGTAAAAGGAGCACCTCGAAGAAAAGCCTGAGCCAAGGCCAGAATATTTGTACGCATAAGAGGGCAAGGCAAGACAATTTTCTCTTCTAACTCTTAGGAGTTAGAAGAGAAAATTGTCTTATCTTAAAGTAAATAGTGAGGAGAGAATTCTTGTCCATCAATAGAGTTCTTTGTTTCATCATCTGTGTACAAGAAAATCAAGCCATTTATCAGTATTACTCGTAGCCCACATATTCGCCTGGTCATCGATACGTGCGTAACTGCGAAGTGTTGTGCCAATTCACACATCTGACTCATTAAACCACTCCACTTTGTGTTCAAGACAAAGAAACGCACAAATTACTTATAGCTACTATAGCCGGCCTCCAAGCGACCTCAGATGTATACCGTAGTATTAAAATAATTAGCTGCTAGTCAGCCATGCTGAGTATCTGACCTGAATATGTCAAAGACGCATATAATACCAATATAGGATTGCAGAAAACTATTATTTAGTCATGCTCACATACATATCTCGTAAATATATCCTCAAAAAGGCTATAAATCGCCATAACTAACGATCCTTCCGTAATGACCACGCACTAATTAAACAACTGACCACCTTGACCTACCGCACTTATCGAACAGACTTCGCCTGCTCTAAGCCTTCCGCATCCAGTCTGTTCCTGCTGTTTCTAATAGCTCACCTAGATAGGCTGTTGGGAGGCGACCCGAACTACTTTCTACAATTGTCTGTGTGAAGCAGTAGCAGTAAGCAAAACCTCTGAACTTCAACATCAACACACGCTTACTATTGAACCTTCAGATGCCAAAAATAAATGTATTTTCGTAACCTAGAATACAGTCCTTCCACCGCAGCTCATTCCGCCTTTTCCAATAATAATATCTGTGGAGTTGTTAATGTAAATGTTGTCGGAAGTGATGTTGTCACCCGCTCATAACTCGAGGTCGGTTCCTCATCGCTCATCATCGTCCGACCAAAGGGTTCGCGGAAGAGCCACGGAGTCAGTATTGTGGATACGTCTGATTTATAGTTCGGCGAGGCGGAAACCTGCTCTCGCTAAGTATAAGAGCTGCGGACCTTTTAATTACCTACCGGGATTATCAATGAAAGGGCTATACATGTCATAATATCTTGCAAGCATACTAAAACCGCTACAGTACCTACACGGGATTGTGCTGTCCAGTGTCCACACACAACACAATCACGAGGCACCCGCGTTGTACGAAATTAGTGTACTGCTGCAGAAGAGCCACAGTTGTTAAGATTTTTTCACTCTCGTACTCAGAAAGTGATGTTTGTTTGATCCGAATAGCGGGTGGAAGACGCTGATTTCCACCTTTGGGGGGGATAGACTAATTCCATAGACTTCCCTCTCTAGGGCGGGAATAAATTTTAAAAATAGAACTAAATTTGGTTAGGTAGTCAGCTACGAAACTTTTTACATAATTAAGAAAAATGCTGCGGTCTTGTGACTGTATAAACAAGCCAGTGTGAATAAAAAAAAACCTAATAAGCGGGACGGCCCGCGGCGGTGACGTGCTGTGTCCGTGTGTTCCATATTAAAATTTAAAAAAAGACTATAGTATAATTTGGCGGGATATACTTAACTCTGTAAGCTGTACCTAAATAAAAAAGAAATGGTTTATAGACTAATAATGGATATTTTTATAAAAAAAAATTTCAAGCGATTCTGAAATGTTGATCCCAGATAAGCCCAGATTCGGTTAAAGACGAGGCAAATACAGTTAACAGAAAAATCTTTTGCCAGAAATTTCAAAAGAAGAATACTTGAATACATACTAACAATGATTTTATGAAGTGGCGAGCAGACAAGAAAATAATACCTAAATATTTTAGAAAAACTGCTGTATTTTACTTTCCTTGCGAAAGTCATTATTTCCTTTCGACCCCTGTAAAACAATCTACTATGTTGTATATGTCTTACTGTGTCTTCATTAATAGCACGTGATACGCAACGCAACGCAACGTCGTTGATAATGAATGAGAAGAAACTTATGAGTAATACGGTAGTAGGTATTATAGATAATAGCTGTGGTAATGCTAAGAATTTGAGTCACAACAACTACTCCGTTCATCCGTTGTTACGATTATAGAGAAAGACGCGGTCAAGTTACATTTTGAAGGTTTTAGGAAACATAATTCCTCGAATCTATTATTATGAGAATGTTTAGATCCGCGCATGTTGACCTTATCATCACATACGAACGTGACTTGTTCCGATGTGAACACGCTCAATATTATCATAACATGTCAAATTAGAATCTGCCATATCACACATCTTTCCCAATAAGCACACGTATCATGTTCTTGTTATTTATCGGCGCGTGTCCTACTTTATGTCGTAGGTACATGATGTGCTAGGCGATCGTTCATAATCGCTGAGTCATGGGACATAATCGCTGGTTGGCTTACAACTCGGCCATCGGCCGCGTCTTATCCGAACGAGGGTACAGAAATGATGAATATATACATGTTTTATGAACCCCAACATTTAGCCGGCTGACCGATTTATTAGATTTACGAACACCAAAATGGTGTTCTATTGATTGATTGATTGATTTATTTTTCGTATCTTTTTAAAAACGCAATCATAGCATGCGCGGGTTATCTGTTGGATGTATTGTACTACATTTATACAATATACCTACGAGTACCTAATTTGTGTTCGTAACAATATTTTTTCATTTCTCATACTCGGAAAGTATACTTGTTTGGTCCGAATAGCGGGTGGAAGACGCTGCTTCCCACCTTTGGGCCGGGAAAGACTATAGTAATTGCTTCCTTCTCTAGGGCAGGAATGAATTTTTAAAATAGAACTTTTGGTTAGGTAGTCAGTTACGAAATTTGTAAAATGCTGCGGTCTTGTGAGTGTATAAACAGCCAGAGTGATAAAAAAAAAAAAATACGCGAGACTGCCCGCGGCGGTGACGCGGTGTATTCCATATTTAAAAACTGGCCAAGTGCGAGTCGGACTCGCACACGAAGGGTTCCGTACCACAAGGCAAAAACGCCGAAAAAAACATGTTTGTTGTATTGGAGCCCACCTTAAATATTTATTTTATTTAATTTTATTATTTATTATTAAAGTTAAAATACAACTAAGTATTTTGTGAATATTTCAAGTGCCTACCTGTTGCCATTTTTGATATCGAGCAAAAAAGGGCAAAAAAATCGCGTTTGTTGTATGGGAGCCCCCCTTAAATATTTATTTTATTTTGTTTTTTTATAGCGGCAACAGAAATACATACTTCGTGAAAATTTCAACAGCCTAGCTATCGCGGTATTTGAGATACAGCCTGGTGACAGACAGACAGACGGACAGACAGCGAAATCTTAGTAATAGGGTTCCGTTTTTACCCTTTGGGTACGGAACCCTATAAAAGACTATAGAATCTTTAACTAATTTTTTTGTTGTAACTTCTCAATTAATTTAAATAGGAACTATTTACGTTATTATTATCAATAAATATTTTAGAAAAACTAGATTTTACATTCCTTATATTCGTAAAGAAAAGTAGACTGAAAGTCATAAATTCCTTTCGACCCTTGTATAACAATCTACTGTTCCTTGTAGCATTTTATGCCACTGTTGTATATTCAGCGTCTTGATTTATATTCAGTTTAAAGCAATAAAGAAACAATAAAGTTGCAATAAATTCATCAAATCTAAAACCGGTAAAGAGCGAATCGGACTCGCGCACCGAGGGTTCCGTACAAATTTGTAGGTATGTAAATAGTTTATCACACTTACTTACTTGACTTTTTTTTTTAATGTCACAACAAATTTACGATTTTCGAATTTTTTTCCTTTAATTATGCAAGAAGCAATGTGTATGTAGCAACATGACCTTGCTTCTTGCATTTCATGATTCTAGGTCAACGGGAAGTACCCTATACATTTTGATTCCCTTGAGAGTGGATATACTAACTCTGCCTTCTCTTTATATTTTAGAAAGTATTTTGTATGTTCGCAAAAACTTAGGACTCTTCAAAATAAGAAGCGATTTCCATAATATAAATACACGTAGTAAAAATGAAATTGTGTTAGGTACCTAAATTTAGATTAACTAAAACTAGCAAGTCATTTCTTGTAAACATCATTCGTTTTTATAACAAGTTGCCAAAGCCGGTTACAGAACTTAGCGATGGAAAGTTCAAAACCCTCATCAAACGTGTCCTTATCAAAAAAGCATGTTATAAGATTAAAGACTACGTTGAAGACAAGGTAGCCTGGCAATAATTCCTTCTGCACATGTGGCTTCCCTGACTTCTCATTGACGGCATAACTATGTAAATATCTATTAACTGCTCTCAAATTACGATGTTTAATTTTAATTTTTATTTTTTACGTACTTTTTGACATAATTTCTTTATTATTTGACATTATATACTTTTTGACATAATTTCTTTACTATTTGACATTATATACAGACAATTCAAAATGTTCACCTCTTTATTAGTGGTTTTAATGGGAATAACACAATAACATAACACTTGGTTTTAGTAGGTTTTTATTAATTTTAATTTTTTTTTATTTATCCTTTTGATAGATTCTTATTTTGTAAATGTGGGGACTTTGTAGGCCTTACATACTTTAGGTCTGTAGACCCCTTTCTATTCTATCAAGTACTTGGTACTTGTTGACAGGCCTGCGCTGTCCTCCCATACCTACTGTAATCTGGAAACATTGTAAAAGCCAATTATTTTTAAAAAGAGTAACCGTGGAGTTTCTTGCCCGTGCTTCTCCATAGGAAACGACCAATTGGAACCGTGCACCTAGCTTCTGACGTTTCATAAGTGCCCAAGGAGGTTTGTGTGAAATAAAACATTTTGATTTTGATTTTGTTTTTCTTCTTTTCAAATAACACAAAACAGTGGCACTGACAGTTTTTAATTTTTAACCCCCGACAAAAACAAACGTGAAACGTATAACACCCGAGATCGAGAGTGTTCTTAGCTATGATTCAAGAAAATCGGTTCAGCCGTTTGAAGATTATCAGCTCTTTTCTAGTTGATGTAATGGTGTGAGCATCTTTCACAGGTCTGATTGAGTCGAAATTTGGCATTTCGTTACTTCAATGATAGTAGAAGAACATAGTAACCTTGAACTGCTGCTGCAGCATCACCTGGAATTTGCAGGATACCCAACTCCCTTAACTTACAGCAGAAGTATCGTGTTTGGGCTCCTTGGAATGGTCTCAATGAATCACACTAATATTATAAAGGCAAAAGTTTGTGAGTGTGTGTGTGTTTATATGTTTGTTACTTCTTCACGCTCAAACGGCGGGACCAATTTTGATAAAAATTTGTATGGAGGTAGTTGACACCCTGGATTAACATATAGGCTAGTTTTTAACCCGATATTCCCACAGGATCGACATTTACGCGGGTGAAACCGAGGCGCGCAGCTAGTACGTTATAAATAGATGGTGACCAGGGGCTGATGATGGATTAAGAAAAAGAAATAAAGGAGGACCGGACAAAATGATCCCCACGGCCAATAACAAAACATATGTCACTAGACAGGCATTTTCATAAAGAGCAATAACTACTATTATGGCGATTCATATCAAATCGTTTTGTGAATAAGTTATGGTGATGTTCCGTAGGACGGACCTGGACGGTAGTTAACGGAATACTTGAATAGTAATACATTTACGAATATTCAAACGCAAATGTATGCATTCCGATGATAACAAAATAGTATGGTACCATCGAGCTGGTCAGATAATAGACTTGGACGCTAGATAACGGAGCTCTTGAATAGCTAGTAGTACACCCCTCGAGTCTGAGCGTAATAAATGTGTCTCACCTATGTACTGTTTATTTTACCTGACCTGGAAGCTAAATAACGGAACTCTTGAATAGCTATTAGCCCCTCGAATGTGGGCTCACTAAATAATAATAATAATAATAATATTTATTTGTTCAAGGTTAAGCCTTGAACAAATAAATATACATATTTATATATACATATTTATTTATACACCTATTACATTTTGTACCTTATTAAATTAGACTTTGTAACTCAGTGGCAAGATACAAAACATGATGCAACTGGGCTTAAACTAGGAGGACTCCTGTGCTATAAGCACCAGTTACTTCCGCCACCACCGTGATCGAAATTATCTCAACGAGTCCTGTTCATTTTACTCATGACTGACCAGGGTGCTACATAATGAAACTGCTAGTAAACCGATGGAGTGTGGACTCATATGATGATGAGCTGACCGAAGACTCGAGATGTGTCTTAACGAGTCCAAATAAAAATGTTTAAAGTTTAAATAAAAACAAGTAGAATAGATAAACAGTTGTATATTATCTTCCACTATTAAGTGCCTATATTTTGGTTTTTTGCGTTTTTTTTTATTCGTTGTAGAAAAAAAAATATAATAAAGCCAAAATACGTTATATACGTATATACGTTATATATACGTTAGCATGGAATGAACGCCAACGACCACGAGTAACTACTTACCTAGCTTCACGAGTAACTACTTACCTAACTTCACGAGTAACTACTTACCTAGCTCCACGAGTAACTACTTACCTAACTTCACGAGTAACTACTTACCTAGCTCCACGAGTAACTACTTACCTAGCTTCACGAGTAACTACTTACCTAGCTTCACGAGTAACTACTTACCTAGCTTCACGAGTAACTACTTACCTAGCTTCACGAGTAACTACTTACCTAACTTCACGAGTAAACTGCTAGTAAACCGATGGAGTGTGGACTCATATGATGATGAGCTGACCGAAGACTCGAGATGTGTCTTAACGAGTCCAAATAAAAATGTTTAAAGTTTAAATAAAAAACAAGTAGAATAGATAAACAGTTGTATATTATCTTCCACTATTAAGTGCCTATATTTTGGTTTTTTGCGTTTTTTTTTTATTCGTTGTAGAAAAAAAAATATAATAAAGCCAAAATACGTTATATACGTATATACGTTATATATACGTTAGCATGGAATGAACGCCAACGACCACGAGTAACTACTTACCTAGCTTCACGAGTAACTACTTACCTAACTTCACGAGTAACTACTTACCTATCTCCACGAGTAACTACTTACCTAACTTCACGAGTAACTACTTACCTAGCTCCACGAGTAACTACTTACCTAGCTTCACGAGTAACTACTTACCTAGCTTCACGAGTAACTACTTACCTAACTTCACGAGTAACTACTTACCTAGCTCCACGAGTAACTACTTACCTAACTTCACGAGTAACTACTTACCTAGCTTCACGGTGGTAAAAATACGTACAGCTGCACAGATTTCAGCGAGTCACGTGTCGATCGTCGCATGTTCACTAGTAATATTATGATATTATAAAGTTTAAAAAGCAAGAAATAAAAGTTAAATTAAAAATTTTAAATACTACTAATATATTTTAAAACAATAATAATGTATTGGCCCTTTTTAGTTTAATATAAGTTGTAGGAAATATTTTGTTCCAAGGTCCTTGCGTCGGGAGACGATTAATGAAAACGCCAATCAAATGAGGTTTATACCAAGCAATAATGAATGTATGCTATTGAAGAAAACATATTTAGCCGTCCGCTGACGCGATACGCGAGGACGCACAAGGATCAAAATATTTCCTACAACTTATATTAAACTTAAAGAGCCAATATATTATTTTAGTTTTTAGGGTTCCGTACCCAAAGGGTAAAAACGGGACCCTATTACTAAGACTTCGCTGTCTGTCCGTCTGTCCGTCCGTGTGTCTGTCACCAGGCTGTATCTCAAGAACCGTGATAGCTAGACAGTTGAAATTTCACAAATTATGTATTTCTATTGCCGATATAACAACAAATACTAAAAACAAAATAAAATAAATATTTAAGGGGGGCTCCCATACAACAAACGCGATTTTTTTTGCCAATTTTTGCTCGATATCAATAATGGCAACAGATAGGCACTTGAAATATTCACAAAATACTCTGTTGTATTTTTGCTTTAATAATAAAATTAAAATAAAATAAATATTTAAGGGGGCTCCCATACAACAAACGTGTTTTTTTCTTGGCGTTTTTGCCTTGTGGTACGGAACCCTTCGTGTGCGAGTCTGACTCGTACTTGGGCAGTTTTTAGAGGTTTATTGCTTTTAAATAAATACGTATAACAGGTACAGCCTGTCCCTACCGACGCGCGACATCTTGGAAATGGCGAGCATAAACTTGCGAGATACAGCTCTTATTTACATAGCCAGATGGACATAGCGACATGACGTCCGGGCGGCGCGGCGGGGCGGGGCACTGCCCTCAGTGACCACTACTTATAAAATAAACATATTTTTGTGAACAAAGACAAATAAAGGTTTACGATCTTACTCAATATGCCCTTTTTAACGTCTGCCTGCGGTATCGTAACCTTTCTTACTGTTTCCATGTACATAATATTTACAAACTAGTAATCACTGTACACAGCCCAATCTTCACTGACTTTATGAACAGCTGCTATAAGTAAATAATAACATAATAAACGGCACCGTGTGTTAACGTTTGGAAAATATGGCTGAATTACATAACCGACTAACAAGCTTCTGAGAAAATGAACTTTCAAGTGGTTTTATCACAAGCTATTTAGATGCTTTGTTTCATGTTTCGTGACAGACACCGAATTGAAGAATTTTAAAACAGGAACAGCCGCTCGATTCTGTAAAAATCTCACCGTGAAAACTTAGGTAAAGTGGGTTGTGTGTTTGCTAGGAATTTACACTATTGACAGCTCACTCCACGCTCACTTCACCTAAGTTTTCACGGTGAGATTTTTACAGAATAGCACCGCTTGACATTTTACAAACCAAGAAAGGCAAGAAATAACACTGGTACCCAATCAGTATTGTGTGAAAGCGATCACACGACACTAATTGGGTACCTATCTAATTTTGTAAACAGGCGAGTTTAGAAGAAACACTTTCTCTAAAATAATTATTATATTAAAACAACAGTCTTTACGTGTCTGGACTAGTTTTACTTCGTGTATACACACATGTATAATAATATGTATGAATTTATCTGGAAGTTCATCAGTACCCGTGGCTGACCCCTAATCAGTAAACGTCTCTCACTGTCTGAATTTTATTCGATCTGAACTTGAATACTTATAAGAGAATTATTGTCAGTGATCGACAAGCAGTTCATCAATACCCTATAACAGTCATATCAATCAACCACAGACTAAAATCTCAATCACATCGTTGTCGCGATGCTACATCTGCACAATGATTACAGTCACGGAGCTGCGTGCGCGCAGACACGTACTAGTAACGACCACTAATACTATTGCTACGACTAATGACCCTATGTACTAGTACCACTCGCCCAGTATGGAAGACTGGACTCGACGCACTGGAGGTGAGTACTGGAGTCATTGACACGAAGGCTTACAGTCGATGGCATAATGGCGCGAATAGTATTGCATCGTCGTGAGTAATGAGAAGTTGATGTGCTAATGGTGTGTCTAGTCATCATTATAAGCTAAGACATCATTGTTGATAGCATTGGTAGTATTTAACTCTTAAGTCTTATCTCGTTTCGGAAACAACTACTAAAGAATAACCGCTATTTCATATAATAGTGCAATACCTACGCGGTCAAACTGTATGGAACAGCTAATATTTATTTAATAACCGACTAAAAATGTGAAACGCAGTGGCGTTCAGAATGATGTGCTGAATTCATGATTTCAGTTTGTGCGTCGATGTCTTGACAGGGTGGAGACCCTGTTATTATATATGGCGGCATTATAGGGATAGCTCGGGGCCTCAGGCTGTGGTTAAAATGTGATCAGCTAGTCAGTAAGAAGGCCCAGATAGAGCAGTAAAAGCCCTTACTCAAAAAAGGATTGGTGGTCTTAGAAGATAAAGTATACAGCCCCTAATATCCTCTCTTTTCCGAAGTTTTTTGGGTCGGGCTTACAGCTAACGAGATGCGGAATAATATTCGCGTAAAGAAGTGATGCCCTCATCCTTCAGCCGAGAGGATCACCGACAAATTTTGTTTTTAGAAGTGGTTTTTTCTTAATTGTAATCTTTAATAATATATTTCCCAATGACGAACAAAACAAAGATAAAGTTAGTTATACTTACGCTGAAATGCTCATATTATTGCAAAAAATGATCTATTAAATCATAATTTTCATCAGTTGGTCGTCCCTTCGCGGTCATTTTCCGGATTCCCTTAAGCTTTCTCGTCCCTTAAAGGACCCTTATATCTTAAGTATAATACGAGTAGCCACAACAACAACAACAGAGCTGTGTTCCGCATCGATCTGATATTCCAGGCAGCTGCTAATCCATCATGACAATGTTGCGCCTGTCTAGGAAATCATCATAAAACATAATAAGGAACTTGCACGCTCGCATGTCGTATGCTCAGCGTGTGCCGATGTGGCGCTCCTGGGAACGCGTCGTCGCAGGCGCAGGCAGCAGAGCGCTGCGAGTGTTCGTACGTAGCGACGTAGGGACGTCCGTCTGAGGGTTGAGTTTACCGTAGCGACGATGAGTGGAATGCAAAGTGATCGTGACACATTTATTGATAGGGATAATAATAAATAGTTTTCCTCACCAGTTTGTTTGGTTAGATTTAGTTCTTTTCGTTTGTTGAGTTTAAATATCAGCTCAGGAGGACCATGAAGGATATTTTATTAAATATTTATCAGTACCTAGGTGTTTTTGTAATCCGAAATAGCTTCCAAAAATACATTTAAGAATAGAATTTTAAAATTTCATAACATTTTCCTGAAACTGCAGAGCGCTAAACTGAAACTTAGGAAAATTTAAAACGAATATATTACTATTACGAATTTCAATAGTTCCCCTGTAGCTATAAATACCACAGATGCCTTTGTCACAGAATCTTAGAACAAACACCTCTACAGCCGAATAGGTTCAAAATTCAATCAAGTCGTAGTCAAACGCTCCCAGTCTCTGTGCCAGACATTCCTGGCACCGAAGCCACTGCACCATGAAACCAACACGTTCATTACTGCGCCTCAAGGAAACTGTCCCGTCCTGTGGGCACCCTCACCCTGCCTGGTCTGCGGGCTGTGACGTCACGGATCAGCAGCTCATTGACTATTCAATGGTATTCAATCAAGCATCTTATATGCATGAGTACGCGACGTAGAAGGACATGCAGAAGGTCAACTGTTAACAACGTGTGATTTAAATACATCTTATCTATAAATATTGTAATTTAAACACATATTACACAACTTAAAGTTCTTTTGTGAACAATATGCACGGTTGTGAAGGACAATCTAGTCATCCCAGTCAATTTATAATGGCCCAGCACTTCTGAGTAATTTCTGAGTTTAAGTTTATGACATGGACTAAAATCTTTTTTTTGAAACATCCCGTACATCTAAAACAAAACAAATTATAAGAAAGGGAGATCAATGCGATAGATTTTGATAAAAAGGAGGCCTTATTGTAATATTAACCTTCTGCACCTATATCCTGTATGGCGCACAACGCGTGTGCTATGTAGTGTGCGTCCATCATTAGAGTCTCGTGTGGATGGCGCCCGCGCGACCGCCGCGCGCCGCCAACTGCATAATGTTATCTGCCCCTGTCCCCAGTAGAGATGAAGCCACGAGGTTCTATTGTCGAAACAATACAACAGATATTAAAATAAATATTTTGAACGAAAACGACCGCTGTCAGGCACCAATTAATTTTACTGATTTTGCGGTATTATGTAGATTAAATGGACTGAATTGTCTCCATCACGATTAGGCATTATTGTGTAAGTATACCAGACAGGTCTGGTCGATAGCTGTAACAATGTATCTAAACGCAAACGTAATGAACACTGACCTGCTGAGACAGGGACATTGTAGGTACTCGACTTTATAAGTCAATTTTTTTACGTATACAAATCTATTTGAAAACCTAATCCTAAAGTGTGCAGAGTTGACACATTACAACAGTTACAAGCGATCCATTTCAATAAAACAAACATGTGCTTGATATTCGAACCTTTTTCAAAATGCAATTGATAAACAATTTGTATGTGTTGTATGGAGTGATTGGCTATTCATGAGCTGGTAGAGTGGCGCTAATCTGTGCATCTCTAGCGGTTAGTATGCACATCACTAGTGCATGTCTGCGTGACACTGCGTGTCTTTGTTCCGATACAAATGAACAACTTTATACTTTAAGCGCTGCTTAATGAGAGAAATCTGTTATTCATATCAGTCCTTCAGAGTGCATCCAGGCATAAAATCACATAAAACATAATAAACGACGCTCTTCTACATTCAATACTGTTTGTACGGAGATAGGATGCCACTTTAGATAATACGGCGTCAGTAAGTTGTGAGTTAAACAGTAATCTGACTAGTCAGTAGACAGTCTGCGCCAGCAACAAGGCCCTCGAAGTTAAGATTACTCAATATCTATATTTTGTGTAATAAACATTTAGGTGACAATTTAAAGTGTTTTATATTAACTTATACTGACTTGCTCTTGGTGCGCGAGCTAAGTTGATAGCGTGCTTGGGTTAGTTTTACATTAACTTATGCCGCCGCACTGACTTGCTCTTGGTGCGCGAGCTAAGTTGATAAAGTGCTTGGGATAGTTTTTTAAGATTAGTTGTCACTGGCACTCGACCTACTAGGCAATTACTACGACAGCAATGCTCTGCGAACCCATCCAAAACAGAATCATGCTTATTCCATCTCCGCAACAGATACTCAAATCGGGCGCTTAACGTCACGCAGCGAAGCTAAGGTTGAACATTGTCAAACCCGAAATGCCTAGGTAGGAGTAACGTTAGATAGGGCACTAACGTATAAGTCACACTGCTACATAACGAAACAGAAGGTCGGGACCCGTAATAATCTGCTAAGTTACGTAATCACTAACAACTGGGGAGCAGCACCCGAAGTACTTCGCACAACTGGCATATTTTTATTATTCTCTACTCTCGAATTTGCGTGTCCAGTGTGGCACCGATCCAGTCACGCCAAGCAAGTAGGCACTGCACTAAATGAGAAGTCGGATAAGTAATCTCGGGCTCCACTAAATAAGCTCTACCCGCTTGCAGGAATCGCAACACCTGCCGTACGAAGGGATGACGCATGCGTAGAAAAAAAGAACCAAGAATCCGATTCTCGACATCCCCTCTACGATTTCACAACGACCTCGGGTAGGTTTAAAAGTGTAAGTGCCCGTTCACCTGCACCTTGGATACTACTACTGGGCACAAACTATATAAAACATGAGTAAGAGTATGATACTCTTATGTTCTGATATTTTCTAATGTAAGTACTAACGTAGTTATAGCCCCGGGGCTCGTCGTTCTAAATGACGATAGTGTACTAAAAACAGCTCGTCCAATTAGCCGCTCACTTCTCTGGTACGTACCTGAAAAAAGCTGGGCTACCTAATGGAAGTATTTCAGGCGGCGCACTCAGTCAATTACAAATAAAAGCGGTGATTTCCTTTTGTTTTAGGCCCTGTGAGGACAACATTAAGCGGCGATTGCCGTGCGTCTAGGACAAAGCGACGGTATAAAAGTTAAACATATCCAAAAATCGCCGCATCGCCTTGACGGTCTTGGGGGCTGGTCCTGGATCGCTTGCACCTTCACCGGCAGGGGACGAACACCTTCTGCGGACAGCTCGTGTCCTAGAAACGTGACAGAGGTCTTTTTGCTATGTTTACCAGGACGCCGTAGTCAGACAAACATCGGTGCAGATGTTTGGTAACTATCTTGTTCGTAGTCCCTAGTAATAAAGTATTCACACAACCCCCTCCCCCCGACCCGGTGGGACAGACCCTCGGGGGGATGAACAAAATATAACGATCGATATACTTACTGGCTTTTTAATCTTACTCACACAACACAATTTAATTGAATTGAACTGTAAATTGCATTAAGAGTAACGAGTTAACAGATTGAAATGTTAACCAAGTTAAATTAATTTGGTTAGTAACTCTGTACAACAAACAAGATAATTATAAAAAGTCAGATAAACAAAAGTGACCTAAAGCTACGCTCGGCGACAAGTTAGTTCCCATCTCAGTGACCGCAGCACCTTACCGAGACAGCACCGCAGTCACAAGCTAGTTCCCATCTCAGTGACCGCAGCACCTTACCGTGACAGCACCGCAGTCACAAGTTAGTTCCCATCTCAGTGACCGCAGCACCTTACCGAGACAGCACCGCAGTCACAAGCTAGTTCCCATCTCAGTGACCGCAGCACCTTACCGTGACAGCACCGCAGTCACAAGTTAGTTCCCATCTCAGTGACCGCAGCACCTTACCGTGACAGCACCGCAGTCACAAGTTAGTTCCCATCTCAGTGACCGCAGCAACTTACAGTGACAGCACCGCAGTCACAAGTTAGTTCCCATCTCAGTGACCGCAGCACCTTACCGTGACAGCACCGCAGTCACAAGTTAGTTCCCATCTCAGTGACCGCAGCAGCTCACCGTGACAGCACCGCGGTCACAAATTCCGAGGACTCGTATTCGTGACGAGATTAACTTAAATGTTTATAGTTCTATTTGTTAGATCTTAGTTGGAAGCTTAAGTTACCTAAGTTTATAACCTGCTCTTAAGCTGACCTCCTCCTGGTTGTGTGGAGAGAGAAAATAAAACATTATATTTACAGAAGAACCCATTCAGTCGGGCAACCTGACCATACAGATCGAGGAGGCACCTTAAACTAACTTTGTTTTGTTCAAACAAAACGCTTTTAGTCATTTATGGCTGTTAGGAAGTTACGGACAATAATTGACGTAGTAATACCGTCTGTGGCACATTATATACAGATTGTAGTCGTCACTCGAATATTTGACTAAACACAATAGATGTTCAAAATCAATCTAAATTGTGTCGAGTACAACAATTATCTCTACTCGCAGAAATATTAACCATTATCTATTTCAAATTGTTCATACGTAACAGTTTCCGAGAAATTTCGTACAAATTATGTCGAGCATGCTCCCGCCATCCCCTCGGGCATGTAGAGATCACTTCGGCGGACCCTTGTTATCTAATTTATGTTGTTAGTTAGATACTTTGATCATTACATTGCCCAAATATTTATTAGTTCTAAAAGCGGCTATTTTTGGTACACTTGGTAATCAAGACTGATCTGGGGGCACGGGAGTGCCGCCAAGACGAGCCAAGCGTACCTTTTCTCGAAGCCTTTCGTCGTTTTTTTGAACCCTCATAACTTGGGTTGAGATTATACCCAGATAAACAAAATTCTCGGGATATGATGTTAATAGTGGACTTATTGAATAATAAAGATTCAATTGCGTAGCTCTTATTGATATCTAAAAAACCCCGATTCGTCACTGACTGATGATCATCAAAACTCTTAGGGTACTTCCTGTTCCTGAAGTCCTAGAACGCTGAAATTTGGTATGTAAGCTAGTATTAGCACACAAACAACAAAAAATTCTAAAACTTGGAACTTTTAACCCCCAACCCCTTAAACTAGGGGATGGAAGTTTGTATGAGACTTCCGCAAATTTTGATGCTAGAGGTCTGAAAATTGATATAGGGACTCCTTGATATCAATAATAAAATACATATTTCAGGATTTTTAGTAAATCACCCCCACCCTTTAAATTAGGGGATGGAAGTTTGTAAGGGTTTTCCCATACAAACTTAATTTCATGCTAGAGATTTGAAAATTATATAAGTAGGTACACAGAGACCATTTATTTCTGGTATTCAGCTGAATCCGGTTAGACTGGAAGCCGACCCCAACATAGTTGGGAAAAGGCTAGGCACATGATGATGACACAGAGACCATTTATCGAGGAAGGCTGTATAACATCACGCTACGACCAATAGGGGCGGAGCATCAATGAAAAATGTTGCAAAAACGGGAAAAAAATATTCCTTTTGAGAGTTTCCGTGGCGTACGCTGCGTAAACGGTTAAAGTTACGCAAAAATCATGTATGACAGAATTGTGCCCCATTAAAAGTAAAAAAAAAAAATTGCGACAGCATATTGTCTATCTTTTAAGGTTGACTCACTATAACCTTTTTTATGGTAATTAAATTTGTTCTAAAATAATGCATTATTTTCAATGGTGTTTTTATAAACATGATATTAATCATTATCCATATAAATACGTCATTCATCAAATACTCAAAGTTCATCAAGTATTTAATTTCAAACAAAATTGCCCTTGACATCATTTGCGAATAATTGTTCTGCGATTATGATGTATAGAGAATATCATATACTGCGACGGAGCGCATTTGATTTCAAGGAATAACTGAGGAGTTAGCACCGCAAGGCGGCCGGTCGGGCGTACCGTCACATGGGCGTAAGGAGAATTTATTCACTGTTCATGTACTTTTCTGTTATACAATAGTTCTTGTAGTAACGAAACGGCCAAGCCTTATATTTTGACTAAGGTGAAGAGTTTGTGAAGTTAGGGCTTGTAGAATCTAAAAATTAGAGCGTGTAGAGTTAGAAGCTTGGCTCTACATGAGACCTTGGGGCCTAAAAAGGCCACTTTGGCAGAATCATAAAAGGATAACACAATGGACAGTTAACCTTTAAGTTAATCGTATCAAATCCCATTGGTGAAGCCTTTTTCAGTTATCTTTTTTTGTCTGTGCTAAAATACCAATCAATCCGATCCAAATCCAATCCCAATCTAGAGAGATTGGGATTGGATTTGGATCGGATTGATTGATATTCAGAGGATTATACCTACGTAATGCAGCGAAAAAAAGAAAGACACGGACTGTCTTCACCATATTACGATTCATAATGTTATCCTTTTATGATACTCCAAAGTGGCCTTTTTTGGCCCCCTGATAACTTTTTACCGACTTCACAAAAAGGAGGAGGTACTATGTTCGGATGATTGTATGTTTTTTTTTTGTATGTTTGTTCATCGAATAATCCGCCAATTTGTCGACGGATTTTCAAAATTCTTTTTTTGTTCGAAAGTAGATAGTTCTGAGGTGATCCCACTGTCACCAAGTTAGGATCTAATGATGGGATCTTAGAGAAATCGAGGGCAACCCTCAAATTTTATTGGCTCACTTATTGTTTTTCGCATATTTTATGAAGTATCTTGTGTATTTGCGTATGGTTGTCACCATCTCAGGTAGCTGGGCTGATGATGGAAGGTACAACTCCTTAACAGTAAGAAGTTACTCGAACAGGCAAGGACTGTTTTAGTAAATTGTTTTGATGTTTGATAGGGCATTTGCCACATTTGGTCTCATGATCATCAAGTCATGACCTGATGCTGCAGCCAAGATAGTCTGCAGAGTAACTATCTCCTCGACAACTAACAGCAGATATATCGTGTTTAGGCTCATTGAAAAGGGCTCGATGTGTGGATAAACGTACTGTTAATGAGAAACACCGAAGTACATAGATGATGGTACACCTGATGCTGAAACCAGGAGCATCAGAAAAAGTACAAACCTTGAAATTATTAACCGAGTTCCAAAAAGGAGGAGGTTATATGTTCGACTTTATATATGTTATTTTTTTTATGTATGTTCATCGATTACTCGAAGACGACTGGACCGATTCCAAAAATTATTTTTTTGTTTGAAAGGGTATGTCTCGAGGTGGTCCCATTGTCACCAAGTCGGAATCATATGAAGGGATCTCATGGAAATCGAGGGAAACCCTCAAATTTTATAGGCACACCTATAGTGATTTGGATATTTTTTTTATAGTAGCTCGTGCATTTGCTCTCGGAAAGCACCATTTGGTGAAGTGAAACTGATGATGAAGAGCACAGCAGTGATATTCTGTAAAATTCTCACCGTGTAAGCTTAGATGAAGTGAGCGTGGAGTGAGCTGTCATTAGTGTCAATCCCTAGCATAATGTGGAATGACAGTTCACTTTAAGCTCACTTCACCTAAATTATCACGGTGATGTTTTTACAGAATCGACCGGCTGATGGCCATCTAGACTACTCAATAATAAGTATTTCACGGGTTGTGATTCGATAAACAATTTATGTTCGTCACAATGCGTATGGTGAAGTGGAGCTGATGGTCACTTCTGAGTTCCAGTTCTCCTGGTTCTTATTAGGAGAACTCCTCAACAATTAATGTCCCTGCATCGGGAAAAGCAATATTTTGTAAAAAAAGTGATGAGCTGTTAACATTATGCTATTGTAACTTAGATAAATTACAAATTGACCCACTAAAAAGTGAAAAATAAAAACATTTTACAAAAAAAAAACAACCGACTTCCAAAAAACACTACAAAGTGAAAAATAACTTAAATTTCGGAAGTCTGTGGCAAAAAACTAAAATACAGATTCAAAGACATTGAAAGGGTTACCGCTGCCTCGGAACATAAAGGGCTAAGGAAGGAACACGGGTGGGTCTTAGTCAGTAAGAGTCTGACACTCCCTTCCGCTCCACCCAGAGCGGGAGAAGTCATTTGATGATTTCCCACCCAAAAAAAAAAAAGACACCGACTTCCGAAATTTAAGTTATTTTTCACGTTGTAGTGTTTTTTGGAAGTCGATTGTTTTTTTTTTTGTAAAAAATTTTTTTTTACAGAGTTGGCAACATTTTACATGTAAATGTTTTTGGTGGGATAATGATTTAACGATTTCTGTTTAATCCATTACAAATAGGTAAATACACTAAGCAACTATTGATTGATTGATTGAAGCTTTTATAGGGGATAAGGGGACATCCGAAATGAGCCAGCTGCCCTGACACTCGATAGTATGGATGTAATAGCTTTGTATCACTTTTGTAAGTTGTATCCACAGGCCGGCCAGGGGGTGCGGGGCGGGTCGAGTGGCTACGAACAGTACAAACTGGGCGAACAGCTCGCGCCCAAAGATACGCGGATGTTGCCTCCCGTGTAAACAGCAGTCAACAGGCAACCCATTCCAACGCAACGCAGCAGCACCAGATATAACCGAACAACTTTTAGTACTTACAGAATCTGAAAAACAGAATTACTATTCATGATCTTTCATTAAGAAATATTTAGAAAAACTTTGGTGAATTGGCGTTAACGAGCCGGCGATCTAGTCAAATAGAAACTTTATTAAGAACAAGTCCATTTTACGAGTTCACGTGAATGGAGCATTCAAAATACAGCTTAGATCATTTATGTTGAAATTATACATGTGAGATCGATGTAGAAAGACGTAGAAAAACAATTCAGAAATTAAAATAAGCCGTGGCAGCTATAAGATGACCAGTGTGAAATCCCTTGTTTGGTATCGATTATCGATGGTAAAAAGTCTACACAAAAAGTGGTTACCTATACCTAGGCCGTCCCAAAAATTGTTAGTGTAATGAAAAATAGTTGGAATGTGAAAAAAGTTTAAGTATTTACTTATAGCTTTTAAAAATATTGCCCTCCAACCCCTATGTACCCACGCATTTGGGTGAACCATTTAAAAACGTATCTTGCTGAGGTCGAAAAATAACCGCCGAAACTCTTCGATGGCCTCTTCTACAGTGTTAAATTTTAGCCCACGAAGCATTTTTTTACTGTTGGAAATAAAATAAAAATCGCATTTAGCTCACTCTGGGCTGTATGGAGGGTGGTGGTGGTGGTGATTTTAGCAAAGAGATTTGTATTGAAATTAGCCGTCAATGAGAGATTTTTTTCTGGTGAGTATTAAAAAAAAAACATAGTTTCCAAGAACCCTGAAGAAGGCGTTGAACTGACTACGTTACTAGGTGCCAAAGTCAAAACGCTTGGGAAAAAAACATTGCGTCACGTCATTTACGCTCGTTGAGTGACAGTTTCGTTTGCTTTCGTTTTAAGATCTCAAAATTACATCCAAGTGAATTAATAAAAAAAATATGTGACGTTCGGTTCCTTGCAGTAACTTACCAAGTTCAGCGCCATCTATCCAGCGACTAGGGAAGCGTTAAAAAAAAGAAAAAGAAAATCCCTCATTCAAAATAGTTTTCAGAAAAGAGAGATTATATTTATTCTGCAAACAATTTTCGGAACAGCCTAATAATTAGGGTTTTTTTTTTTGCGGATGGGAAATCATCACATGACTCCTCCCGCTCTGGGTGGAGCGGAAGGGAGTGTCAGACACTTACTGACTAAAACCCACCCATGTTCCTTCCTTAGCCCTTTATGTTCCGGGCCAGCGGTAACCCTTTCGGACAATCCCGCTGAGCCGGCAGGCTTCGGACCTAAGGGGGCCCCTCCTCGATGCCGACATCTCTTCGAGGCGCGCGTGGAACACGTACGCGCCGTCCGGCACGGGCCTGGTCCTGATCGGACGGTGAGCTACCCATTACTCTCCGCCCGTAGGCCCGCGCCTACGGTAGCCGGGAGTCGTCACGCGGCTCCCGACGCCCGTAGCGTCTCCCTCGGCGGCTGGGACGGGAGGCTCTCTCCCTGAGCCGTCCCGCCACCTTCTTCGCTAGCATGACTGCTTCGCAGAAGGAGGCGACTGTCCTGCGCTGGGTTGCGACAGTCGCTCTTTCCATGCCGCCATGAGATCGCGCCGGAGATCCGTCCGCTCCGCAGCGATTTGCCGCGGAAGCGGAGTTTCCCCCCGGCATAGTGCCTCCGCGCGCCACTCATAGAGGCGCGCGAGGACTATCGCCTCCAGATCCCATGTCGGCAGTCCGGCAAGGAGGCTTGCCGCCTCGCCCGAGATCGTGCGGTAGCCCCGGATAAGCCTGACGGCTACCACCTTCTGGAGCGCGTTCAGGTAGTGGGCTGCTCGCCGCCGCAGTGAACGCGCCCACACCGAGGCCCCGTGTAGGACCGCACGACCCTCGCGTAAAGCCTCCGGCAGAAGGCGTTTGGCCCCCTTAGGTTGGGCAAGAGCCGCTTGAAGGCGGTCCCGGCTCGTTCCAGTTTGGGGGCCAAACGTCGGAAATGCTCGACGAAGTTCCACCGGCTGTCGAGGACGAGACCCAGGTACTTCATCGTTGTCTCGACGCCGATGTGAACCCCTTCTACCGTTAGTTGGGATCCCGATGGTGGCGCGTTCCGGGTAACAATAATTAGGGTTACGGATTACTGGGATAAATGGATTCTGGCTGTATCCTGTATGGCATTCATTTATAATTTCAGATAAAAGGAGAGCATTCTCGTTTTATTTTGTATGGCATCATTAGGACCAGTGCTACCAAATATTCTCCCTAAATATTTAATAATGTAACGTAAAGAATTCACCCATTCCTGATTTTTGTTTCTGAACTTAGTAGATCAAAATACCGAGGATAAGCTATTTATAAGGACCTTCAAGAATTACTTTTGTGTACAAAGTATTTTACTGTGTAGCAATTAGGAGCATGCTCCATTGTACGAGTATATGATTGTATATGAACATTCAAATGTTTTATGAAGGTTTCATTATTCAATTTTCATTCTAATTTCAAGGTATCGCGTGTGTTCACGAAAATATTATGTTAACATTTCGCAGTGCGATGTGAATCATTGAAGTAAACTAAATGTGAATGTTGCTAATAGTAGCACAGTTTTCAAACAAATTCTCAGTTTTCAAAGATAAAAACGTGTTGAACAAAGTTCTAGGCTGTCGATCTAGACTGTCATAATATTGCTTTGTTTAACGTTGGATATTTCCATCATGATTAACTTTTATTATTAGTGGTCTGCCGCTCCACACCAGTCACATCTATTTAGAAGTAAAATTCATGAAGATAAATTATTGAGTACATAACACCGTTTCAGTGTCCTTGCCTTCAGACCAGACCAGACCAACCAGCATCAACCTTCAGACCAGACCAACCAGCATCCTGGAACTTTATAGCTTATACGTTATGTTTGTCGCAACAATAATGTTGATGAACAGCAAGGATTTTGGATTTTATGATGATTCTGAACCATCCATTGTGATAGTTACCAACAGACAATTACGTCACACTAGCACACTAATATTATAAAGGCGAAAGTTTGAGTGTGTTTGTATGTTTGTTACTTCTTCACGCAAAAACTTCTGAACGGATTTGGATAAAATTTGGCACACAGATAGGATAACCAGGATTAACACATAGAATACTTTTTATCCCGATATTCCCACGGGATCGAAACTTATGCGGGTGAAACGGCAGGGGCTGCTCGTATACTTAGGTGTATCGCGCATTATATTTTCCTGCGGAAACTTTGTTTTTAACGCATGTAGTAAGTGAGGGCGTAATGTCACAGTGTTGGGCACGTAATGTGCAACGCTGCGCTTGACAGCCCGACTGTGTCGCTGTCGCAGCGCTGCACGACAATCGCAGCAATCATCGCGTTATTGTTTGTGCGCTCGCGCACCCGAAGCGACGCGACGTGCCGGTGCCGTTACACTGGCTAGCGGGACCGAGCCCGTCTGTGCACCATCGCACACGTCACAACACTACCACTGCACCTAGCAATATCACCATTGCCGGGTCTTCACTAAGCTGGGCTAAAAATCCTCAAGATTGCCAGCAATCGAACAAAACTAATCCGATAACTTGGGACTTGGGTATCATGGCTAAGTAATTGCGTTTAACATAAACATGATGCATAGCTATTACAGATACCATTAAGGTTCTCTACCAGTACGGTATCGACAACGGTGTCGATCCAGTGCTATCATTACACGGACGAGCCACAAACGTACGGATACAAGAGAGCTGCTAGTGTATGTGTTACTGTAGTAATGATATGTTATATACGACGTCCGGCGAGGCCCCTTCATTAGTATTAATTACCCAGCATTTTAAACTTTACGTAGAGAGCGAGACGCGTAATTATTCCAAAATATAATTAGTACCATTACCGCCGCCGCGCGACGTACCCCGCCCTGCCACATAGCCCTGCGCCATTTCGACGGCATACATTCTTATTTATTTTTAACTCGATAATATAAAATTCGCCGATAGCTTCTGGCAATGTTGTACTAACAACATCGCACGGTTTAAAAATATCGTATAGCACTCTGTTAAATTATTTCATGCTGAAATTCATGCATGTTTTCATAAAATCTCGTCAATTGCGTTAAGAGCTAAGTAATAGAGACGTAGAGTTCAATAATCTGAAATCATCATCACCAGAGCAGCCTAAAAAGGTAAACTCTAAAGAGCAGTTAGCAGCTTACCTTTTTAGGCTACCGTGTGTCTGAGCTACTGCTTTATAAAGACTTAGCAAAAAGAAACTGTCGGTAGGTAGGTAGGTCAGAATTTCCTCTAAGGAGATTAAGAAGAATGTAGTTCATCGATTCGAAAGCTGTAATCCTTGTAATGTGTTTTGCATATTGTATGTTGTACCTTGTACCAGTAGTAAACTATATGCCATAACGTAAGGCACTTGCAGACGACAGCTGTACGTACAACGCATTCGTTTCGTGCTCCATATTCGTTATTCCTGTTTGAAGCGAGGCAAAGCAGAGCACGGCGCAGCGTCACATTAGCGTGCAGCGAGCCGCGCCCCGCAGATAAACTCTTTGGTTCGAGAGCAAGTCTACGATGTCGCTTGTCGTTAAGCACTAGATACAGAGCGTCATACTTTGAGGGGAGTTAGTACTCATGAAAATTAACAACTTTTAATATGGGATTAACCATGAAAGCGCGAAAAAAAAATCAGCCGTTTCCTACATTTATGTTCGCATAGCTCGTCAAAATGTACTGAACAGCTGGTTTTTTTTTTGCGATTTCAGGTTCGGCCCCGGGTAAAAGTTGCTCATTTTCATGAGTACTAACTCCCCTCAAAGTATGTCCCTCGTTTAACCTAACGCTCTGTATACTACACAAATAGATGTATCGCCATCCGATGATTGACAGACTACATCAACACGTCATTATCTCTGCTTCAATTAAGAATCGATTACGGCCAGTCATTACACACATAGCTATTATAATTGTGGTTCAAAGCCGATACGATTGTACCATGTACTGTACTGAAGATATTAAGAAAAGTGCTTTCATATTTCGTGGTAATCCCTCACTAATGAATTGACATAAAAATATAAATGCCAAGCAAATATTAATAACAAACTGTGATTACCAATTCGTTTCGAAACTGTGCTAATTTCTCGTTTGACCGTTCTTTGTTGAAACAGTCACCCGGAAGAGAATGTTCAACTGAGTATGTTCATATGCGTCTGATTATTTCTTTTTGTAAACGTAGGTATTAATGTAGACTATAAGGAAACGTATCTTATCTTATCATGTATCCAAACTATCTAAAAACATCTGTAATTAATAAAGAGGATCAAACGTTACAAAAGTTGATATTACGTCTGTAGTTTATGGCAACTGTAGAAGAGTTACTCTACAAGAGTTACCGATGTACAACAATAGCCACAAGTGGCAACACTGACTGTCAGCTAGGCTGGAACTGAGCTGGTTGGCAGATAAGTCAGACAACAAACTTAGTATCGGTGCAGCGGCGCTTCCGCTTGTACCGAACACTCCCGAACTTTACCGAGCTCTCCCGACTGGAGGCAACTGCGTCCTGCAAACAACATGTTTTGCATCGTTGCTAGCAACACAACACTGTACAGTGTGTGTTTTGTGTGTAGTCCGTTTATACAAACTATTGGTCCTATTCAATGTGAAAAGTACTGATCCCCCCTATTTTCTGTAGCAAAGATGGAGTGCATTGATCGATCGCGGGGTGCTTGAATCCCAGATAAAGTGTAACAACAGTACAAGGTAAGTACCAAAGTGTAAGAATGAGGTCCGTCAGGCCGTAACAGCAAACTATTTTCTATGGACACAATGCTGACATGCCCATGGAGATCTAACAAATACGACTAAAGTACCGTACGTTCTTCAAATCCCTACAAAGTTCTGTCAATATCTGTTTTCAAAGGAATTCATAGAATATAAAAATGCCAACGGTTTCACTCACACAATGGAATGAAAGAGGAACACATTTGTCACTAGCAAATGCCTATTGATCGGAAGTGATCGGAACTGTTCGGAAGCGAGCAACCCGATCCGGAAAAAAAACAGCGATAATAACGCTAATAAAACTAATTGTGTTATTTTTTGCGCACGTCGATCGCATGTTACATTCAGCATTCTTCAACTTTCTATCATACACTTTCGTAAACAAACTTTACGTCTATAGAAACACAGTGTGTTTTGCCATGTAGGTGTTATATTAAAAGTAAGCGCTTGTACTTGCACCGGTTCGGTGATGGTCGTCTGTCTGGTGCGGTTTGTGACCGGCCTTGACGGTCCGCACCACGCCCAGAACGAATCAGTTTTGGTGCGATTATAACATGCGTTGGTACCTATAGTCTGTTCCAAAAGTAATAAATAATTTGATTTGATTTGATTTGAAAGTATCTAATGAAAATGTAATCAAATGGGCCCCTTCACTATGACCACGTCAATTCCTTAGCTAACCACACCAATTCCTTAGCTGACCACACCAATTCCTTAGCTAACCACACCAATTCCTTAGCTAACCACACCAATTCCTTAGCTAACCACACCAATTCCTTAGCTAACCACACCAATTCCTTAGCTAACCACACCAATTCCTTAGCTAACCACACCAATTCCTTAGCTAACCACACCAATTCCTTAGCTAACTACACCAATTCCTTAGCTAACCACACCAATTCCTTAGCTAACTACACCAATTCCTTAGCTAACCACACCAATTCCTTAGCTAACTACACCAATTCCTTAGCTAACCACACCAATTCCTTAGCTAACTACACCAATTCCTTAGCTAACCACACCAATTCCTTAGCTAACCACACCAATTCCTTAGCTAACCACACCAATTCCTTAGCTAACTACACCAATTCCTTAGCTAACCACACCAATTCCTTAACTAACCACACCAATTCCTTAGCTAACCACACCAATTCCTTAGCTAACCACACCAATTCCTTAGCTAACCACACCAATTCCGCGTTAATTCGCGCGGTTTCGTTCATTGTGTCATAGAGAATCCGACCCCAGGAAACGTACCCGTGGATGCCACCTTGTAGTGCAACTAACAATGACAAATTGAGTGCTTTGATTTGTTTATATGAATACTTAAAAACAAAATTCTAGTTTTAAATCACCGTTAACATGTTTTTCATTCGACAATAATTTCTCGTCGATGATTTTCAATTACAATTTCAATAATATGTTATTCAAACAGTAATTGTTGGTAAACGTGTCGAGATTTAGAGTTGAAACCTTCTAAATACAGATGTATGCGTTACAGATTCCCTTTAGAGAATAATTGCGTAAGAATGTAGCCTGAACAGGGTGAACAGAGTTTGTTTACGCGTTCATCAGATACTTGTGGGACAGACATTACTTTTTGCGAAGTCAGGGCAAAAATAGTTAACTTATTCAAGAACGCAGTTATTTCTCTCCGATTTTTCACAAGCACTCTTCTCTTTCCTCTCAGAATGTATTTCCGTCCCCAATCATAGTTTTATTCACACAAAGAGCTGCTCTCACTCCGAATGCGAACTATTTGTGACAAGAAAAGTTCTCGGAAGGATTTCTAATAGACTCTCCATTTTGAATGAGTTTCCTGACGTCTGAGTCAAAGCTATACCTAATGCACTTCCGGAGAGTCGTCCTACTTGCTGAACAATTCAATAAAACGTTTCGCACTGGCTCCACTTTGTAACTTAATTTAGGAAATGGTAAGCCTGTCCAGCTTTACACTCATAGCTTTAAAGGAGGATGAGACTAGTTGTACTTATAATCTTCACACATATAGCTGAAACACGGTTCTCATATCTATTACCGGTTCTCATACCGTTTTAATTGATGAGCTCTTCTAATGTGGCCTCGTTTGTATTTGTCAAATGTGTCAATTGTAATGTTTAACTAAAAGATGTGCTCACACAAGCAGATTATCGTGTTTAGTAAAATTTGTAAAACCTAAACGAGTTACTTGTTTACTTGTTGATGTTGTGTGAGGTGCGGTGTACACAACGTAACAGGTGTGGTGTACTGGTGTACACGAATTTGTCGTCAATGCTATAACTATGAATGATTGACTGCAAGACAACGCAACGCCTACGCCTACATTACTATTTATCAAAGCTCTAATCTATGGATCATAATGGGGGTTAAAAAGGTCACCAACTGGGGAGAAGATCCACTTTTTAAGTTAGCGTGTTTTAACAATTCTTGCGGGACTGAGACGATCATAATTCTTACAAACTATTGCCCAAGTCTCTCTAGTATAATATAAACAGCGTCATGATTACTAATGTATCGTTAGTACTAACCGCCCTCCAGCGGCGCGTAACTACTCGCCTAACGGACTTAGTTTGTGAAAGTACTCATTAGAATGGTGACAATGTAACAACCTGGGACTTCTAAATTATTTACTATTCGTGGTTAATACGTGTTAGCCCAAAACTTATTACAGTTACTAAAATATTTAAGCCGTGTCGTAGCTTCGTTAAACTGAAGACTGTCAATATATAAATAAAAACTTCCTTTTACTGCTGTGAAGTCATGCTCAGTGGTCATCTACAGAATTTTCTTTTTTACGAATATAAAGAAAGGTAATTATAACATAACTTACAGTAAGTAGCGAGGAACTTACGCGTATTCTGGAAGCCAACCTCTGGACCGACTTAATTTATTTTGCCATCGTCACGTTAAGCAGCAATAGATACTTATCCACAATCAGTCAAAAGTCCACTTTAACACGTAGATAAAGTCTTCCCTCATCTAAATATCTGCATCGCCTTGGTCTATTGTAGTCTGGACGTTGAAGGTCACATAATTTAGCTCATTATAGTATTCAAGTAAGTGTTTCTGTTTTGTCAAATGTTGACTGTACCAAAGTCAAAGCATTTATTTTAATAATAATAATAAAACATTTAATTCAGAATTACTTCCATATTATTTGTTAGTAACAATATAAACTTATAAACTAATGTTAGTAACATTTATTCTAGGCTGTATGTGTGAGGCACGTCGATCCTGGGGAGTGTCTACTTGACTGCATGCAGTCGTATCCACCGCCCCAAGATCGGAGAGTCCCACCTGTCAGCCAACGTTCTAAGAATGGTGTTGGGGCTGCCGCGAACACGGCGTAGCAGAGATGCGCATCTCTTGCGCATGATGGCCGAAAAACTATCAACGTCCGCGTCGGCAAACATGCCGGACGCGCTACAAAAACGCGGCAGCCCCATCAACACCCGGAACACACACCATTCATTCATAGGAACTTTTGAATTATCGATCAAGAAGTCTGTCAGTTAGAATGCTAGTTATTTTAAAACCCATTGAGAAGAACGAGGAAGTCACTTGTAATGTATTAGCCGTTGACAGTGACAGCTGCTAGACATTGTAAAAGATAAACTGTGACTATCAATAGGCTGGTTTGTCCACCGTGAATAGTTTATCTACCCATGTCGCCGTGCTCGGAGGTTGGACAAAATTGACAGAGAGGAATAGTATTTTCTCCTCTCCCCGTGGATAAAATGTCTCCGACCATGCCGGAGGTTGTTATTATATACAACCTCATAGCCTATTGATAATCCCTCCCAATATCCTGTAGCAAAACCTACTAAAAAAATTTCAAATAACAAAGTTATTTACGTGGGCATTCCGAAAGCATGCAATTTGTCGCAGTAGCCGACACCCAACGTCCTGGCAAAAGCGAGTACATCATCTTCAGACAAACGATTCGACCTTCTTTCATATGTCTGTTACCGGCCAAACCCGATTTTAGGATGAACTAGTTTCGCCTAGGCCAAACCAGTTCACCGGCGACGTAGGATGCAAGAGCGAGCGTAGGGCACCCCGAGGTTAGGTTTGGTTAGGTTACTTTAAACCCTTTGCGCAGAAATAGGCGCCCCGCGGAGCGGGGCTCCGTCGACATAGGATGCAAGAGCGAGCGAATGAACTGGTTTGGCCTAGGCGATAGTATGTCGCACGTTCTGCACCCACGCGGGGATAATCTTTTTATCGGCAAATCTAAATCGAGTTCGTCCCGAAATATTGCTCGTGTTTTGGATATAAGGGTAAAGCTAAAGTTAGTACATATAAAAAAATGTGGTCGTGGTAACATATTTATAAGCTATGGTAGCATGCGACGACGGGGAGGTAGGTACTTTCTTGTTTCGTCCTTTTCAGTAGTCGGATTTTAGTTTTTAAACTTTTTATATTTACTTATTTTGGGGCTTATTTCAGTAATATTTATATTTTTGAAATGTACTAATTAAGCCGTTTCATTTGATACCCCACAACGCACCATCCCACAATATTTATTTTTAAATTCATTACTTTATGTCCTACTAGCTGCGCCCCGCGGTTTCACCCGCGTAAATGTCGATCTCGTAGCAATATTGGAATCAAAAGTACCTATATGTTAATCCAGGGTATCAGCTACCTCCATACAAAATTTTATCAAAATTGGTCCTGCCGCCGTTTGAGCGTAAAGAAGTAACAAACATATAAACACATACACACACACTCACAAACTTTCGCCTTTATAATATTAGTGTGATACAGGGCGCCATATTGAATTTAGTGTGACGTCACATAAATGATAAATGATAAATGATTTATTTTCTGTAAGTAGGTTTTTACAAACACTTTTACACGTCATCATATTTTTTAAACTAGATGTGGTCGGCGTTTCCTATCTGACTACTCTGAGAAGAAAGGCCGAAACAAACTCAGAGGTCACAGTCTCTTTTAAAGTCCAGACAAAATCTTGGTCAGATCGTGTGAAGACCATGTAGATTGATGTCTGAAATGGTCTTTTGAGGAAAGAACCACACAGATTGAGCGGACCTGTCCAATCAGTGCACGCATTTGTCAAAAATCGTGCAGCTCGACTCAGAAATGAGGAGCTCAACGATTCGACGAACAATACCAAAGAAAGGACATTTGGGTAGGCCGCGTAAATTACTCAAACTGCCAGATCATGATTAAAACTAAGAAGGAAAACAGAAAAAAAAAAAAAAAATGACCCACATAGTCCTCACATTCACAATAATTAAATGAAAAGAAAAATAAAAAAATAAAAAATACTTTACAAAGTAAATATTCATGTCATTGTCTAAATAAAATTCATCAATGTCAATGTGTATATAAAAATCCGGACATAGTGTTTGAGGACCATGTAGATTAGTGTCTGAAAAGATCTTTTGAGGAAAGAACCACACAGATTGAGTGGACCTGTCCAGTCAGTGCACGCATTTGTCAGTAACCGTGCAGCTCAACTCAGAACTTCAGGAGCTCAACGATTCGACGAACAATACCAAAGACAGGACATTTGGGTAGGCCGCATAAACTACTCAAACTGCCAGACCACGATTAAAATGTAAACAATGACCCACATAGTCCTCACATTCACAATAATTAAAATAATATAATACTTTATACAGTAAATGTACATGTCATTGTGTAAGTAAAAAAAAAAAAGCCCATAACCAGCGGACGGCCACGACGCTTCTAACGATACCTATCTCATTTGTTAAATTATTATAAGTACTTTTGAAGTTATGAGGGACCAGATGAACATACATACATACCGGTCCAAATCATAACCCTCCTTTTTGGTTCGCCGTAGTCGGGTAAAAATTAAACTAAAGCACTGTGAGGGATGATTTTTTTTAACACAACAAAACTAAATGAAATGATCCTCTGTGAGTTCCTGGTACCACCAGCCGCCAGGTGCAGACTGCAGTGGGTTGCTGTCCAACATTCTCAAAGGGCTGCCTTCAAGATTTTTTTTTTCGTTTTTTGTTTCTGATAAATAGCAATAGGCTTACCTCTTACCGAATATCATGATAAGCAATTTCCCTTGCTAATGCCACTGAGCCTCAACAGAAAAGAGGATTTACCATTACGCATAGCACTCTGATAGTTAAAAACACAGATATGACCAATAAACAAAGTCAATATAGTAAACAAGTAATGGCGGCTACCAGTGTAGGGCGTAGTTAACTACTATTTTGTAATCAGATTACTAATTACGATTAAAAGTAGTTAACTACATGTAGTTATGATTACATTTAACTTAACTAAAGTAATCAAACTACATGAAGTAGTTACTAATTTGATTGCTGTAATCTAGTAGTTATAACTACTGATTATTTAACTTCTAAGAACTTGTATTTTGCAGTTAAATAAAATATAATGTGTTGGAATTATAGGCAGATATTGAACAGAAACTGAATCGGGTACTTAAATTTAATGAAAAAATAAAACGGAATCTGACTGTATAAAAAAAACTTCAGTTTATTTCACGTATGTTTATTTTTATGAATAATTATTTAACAATTATAATTGAATACAAGGCTTGAAGCTGTAAATTTGTTAACATTAATTAGATATTGTTATTGAGCTGATTGACAAGTAATAAAAAAAATCAACTTTATTCAGCAAAAATCAACTTAATTCAAATTATTTACGAATAAAATGAAAAAAATGTCGATTGGGCTAATCATTAAAATTAGCTTTCAATACTACTCGTTTTTCGAACATTTCATCTGACAGCTTGTGGGATTTCGGATGATTTATCATGGTGGCGTATGAAAATAGTCTTTCCACTGGAGCCGAAGAAGGTAAAGGGGTATTGTATTTTATAAATACTTTTTTCACCTCTGGGTATCTATGAAGAGCATTTAAATCTTGTTCCATATCTGATAAATAATAGGAAACTATCATATCGGCTTTTGACCTCTGCACTCGGCATACGTCTTCCTCAGTATCTGAAGAAGAGCTATCAAATTGAAAAAAATCATTTTTATTTTGATTTTTTATTGCTGAACTAGAATCAGTATTTTCCGAAACTTCTTTTGCAATAGCTGCTTTGAAAAATGTTTTCAATCTTTGATGCTCTTCTGTGGGAATACACGAAAACCATTTTGTTTTAAATCGTGGTAAAGACATTGCAGCGATCGCTGCATTTTGTGCTTTGGCGGTAGAAAAATCAAAAATGTCATTAAACCGGTTATTTACGCTTTCCAAGTGCGTTCTTGCCAAACTGTTACAGTAAACAAAGTTTTCATTGCACAATTTTTGTAATTTTCTTCTCAGAGATAATAAACAAGGAAGTAGTAAACCATAATACATATCCTTTTCACCTTGCAAAATGTCAAGTGCCTCTGCTATTGGTTTAGAACATTTTAAGTATTCTTGGATGTAATGGAATTCGTTTTGCCGCAACTGACCACTGCCACTGGTTTTTAAAGTTTCATACAGCGGAATGCTTTTATCTTTTATAGCATATATTTGTCCTAGTGCGTCGTAAGTACTATTCCACCTAGTGTCTCCTGGCCTTGATAACGTGTGTCCTAAAACCGTTTGGATTATTTCTGCTGATTTTGGCCGACCAGCAGCATTCCATAGTTTGTTGCATTTATTTATTACTCGCTCATGCGTTTTAGATAGACTGGTATTTTGATGTCGAAGCACTTTTCCAGCATCTGTGGTTGCACACAAGTTAAGTTTATGAGCAGAACATCTCAGGTGAGCTGGCAGTTCAGGACACACATGAACATTTTCAAGAGATAAGGGATCGGTTTCAGACTTGTCATGCGACGTTGTACTACTAACTTCTGATTGAACATCATCTTCTGAAGCATTAAAAATGTCTTCAACTTCTGAGTCTTTATCTTCAAATTCAACTATTTCGATCGAATCAATAGACTCTATTTCTACACCAAACTCTGCGAAAGCCTTTACAAAATTACTTCCATTATCAGTGATAGTAGATAGCACTTTTCGCGAGTCAAGTCCAAATTCACTATGAATATCTTCTAATAAAAGAGCAATTCTGTCATAGCTATGCGTTCCTTTGAATCTTCGACATGCCAGTGTCTTAGATTCTCTTTGCAAATCAGACGTAATCCAATGTGCCGTGACTCCTATGAAACTTCTTTTTTTTCCAGACCAAATATCTGCTGTGGTACATACATATGAAGTATCTTGAAGCACGGTTTTTATATCATGTATTTCTTTAATATAATAATCATTAATAAAACGTCCCAAAGATCGTCGACTCATTAAGGTTAAGCCATTTTGACACATACCTGCATTTTCGTAGGTTTTTTTCAGGTACGGATCCTCAATTGCTCTGAGGGGTATCAGGGAATGTATGAAAAATTTGACAATGTTTCCATTAAATTCTTCTTGTGATGCCTTAGCTTTTGACTGTGACTGAGTTTCTGGAGTTGTTTTCTTCGTTTTTTTATTACTGGCAAAATATGTTTTATAGTCGTTGAGTGCACTTTCTCCATGTTTTCTTTTTAGGTGCGTAACAAAGTTAGACGTTGAAGGTGACGTTCCAGATATTTTGACTTGTTTTGGCAAGCACAACGTACACATTCCAACTCGTTTGCGATCTGTAGACTCTTCTTTACAAAATTGAAAAAACTTGCCATCAAGAATACGCGGCAAGTTTTTGCCAACATTTTCCACTACGCTGTTAGAACTTGAAGTTGAAGCTTCATTACACAGTGGTAGAAACTCATCTGAATCGTTCATATTGCACAACTAACTAGAATCACAAGAAAATAACAAAGTGGCGTACGCGCAGCAGCGTTTTAAAAGTACGATAAGTAATAGCAAACGGATGTACACACTGTTAGACGCAATTGCATACACTGCCACCAAAAAACGACTCGTACCGACATGCAACGAGCGAGAGTGACAGCGCGCTATAGCAACAGGTAGTGCGTTCTCGCTCTAACAGTCACGACATCACACTAACTACCTGCTAACTAGCAAACGACAAGTCGGTACATGAACGCGCGTTTGATTATTTAAAATGTGTAAGTAGTTATAAAAATTAATCTCGTAATCGTGATTGCAACTACAATTTGTAGTTAGTAATCAAAATTTTTAACTACTTTTTACGATTATTTAATGTAATTTGTAGTTTTGATTACTAACTACAATATGTAGTTGTAGTTAGTAATCAGTAGTTAGATTTCATTTTGCCCAACACTGGCGGCTACACACGGCAACAATTTATCTTAGCGATTTATCTGTGTGTGTCTGTTTGCAAAGTTTTTTTTAACGTGTGTATGACAAATCGTTGCAGCTTATTTCGTATGCACAGTTGATCGGTAGCAGTTGCATTTCCTGTTGCGTGTTGCACAAGTTTCAGGAATGATTTGACTGAGGGCATGTAGTGATATCATCGTAGAGAGTAGAAAACTTCATAAGTTCGTAGGAGCGAACTAGCTAAAAATCTCAGTGTTGCAGACTATCTCTCGTGACGTGAGGACTTATTGCATGTCTCATTATAGTGTTCTTTTCTGTATTAGCGGAGTGACTAAAACTGTATTTATGTACATAAGTCTCATAGATAATCCTTTTTTTTCTCTTCGTACATTATGAAGCCCAAAAATGCAAGTGCGTCTTTCCCGCGCGAGCATCTGCGGGGAACTGACGATCGACGCAGATATCGGTGGCACACGCCACCGATATCTGCGTCGATCGTCATTTCGGTGGCGGCGGAGAACACAGGGTTCTCCACACGGAGAACCCTGTGTTCTCCGCCGCCACCGATATAACTGTGCAATTTTAAATCGCTACGATATATAGTTGTCGCGTGTGGCGGGCTTAAGAAGGCTCGTGTTATTTTCATCGAGTCTCTTGGAAAAATAAAATATAAATCCTCAGTGGAACTCTTCCAATACCGGTTATGATGAAAATCCGATGGAAATCCCCGCGGAAACGAACCTGCGGCCCACCGTCATGTACACAATGTTATTTATATGTAGAGAAGTCGCGCAGGTCCGAGTCAAGGGTTTTATAAGTAAAGGTCACTGTATAAGTGTATTTATTTATTTATTGTCTCACTGCAAGATTATCAATTCATTATTTAGGAACAATTCTAGTGTTGCAACAATTATAGACAACCAATCAATGAACCCAGCCTTTTCCCAACTATATTGAATTAAATTGACCAAATTATTCGTTAAGCCACACTACCCACCCGTTTTGGAGGCCTCGGCGTCCATAAAATTACTTGTATTAGCTTACCTTGTAGTACCTGTCCTCTGTCCACAGCACTGAATAAACGGCCGGGAAAATTGTAGCCCCTTTCCTGGTTGACTCTGAAGTGCCGTGAATGTAAAGTGCGGTGAATGCCTGTAAAATGGCTTGTCCGGATACAAATCGGCCCGTGAGCCCATCTTCCAAGAGACAGTGGGATATGGATAACATTATTCCGTAGCATCCTGCAGAGCGCTAGAGGTTGGGACGGAATCATCATCATCTGCCTAGCCTTTTCCCAACTATGTTGGGGTCGGCTTTCAGTCTAACCGGATGCAGCTGAATACCAGTATTTTACATGGAGCGACTGCCTATCTGACCTCCACAACCCAGTTACTGGGTAATACGATACCCCTTAGTAAGAGTGGTTGTCAGACTTTCAGGCTTCTGACTACCCGTGACGACTGTCAAAGATCCACGAATGACAGCCGGGACCAACGGCTTAACTTGCTTTCCGAGGCACGGGTTGGTACGGAATAATGTCATAAATACGTCCAACTTCTGAGCGTGCCCGCCTGCTGGCTGTGGGTGAGTCGTCCTTCGACCTTCACCGTCACCCAACAGAGGCACTATGCTGGGTGTCGGAAGCCGGAAGGTCGTGTCACCCAGCATAGTGCCTATGTTGTTTGTGGTTGTTGTTAATTTAAACCCCTAACAGCTCAAACATATATAAGTTCCAATAAGATTGGAATATTTGTTCCGATTGTGGTTTTCCGCACCTGCAGCAGCCGCCCCAGCACAGCCCACCGTGCTAGGAAGATTGGATGGCGGAAGGATGTCGACACATGCCGCATCCCATAACAAAGGCCGACCTAACTTCCAAGGCATTATGGTCATTCCGTCTGGTCTCTCCACAGCGTCGTGTGCCCATTGGGTTCTAGAACAGCTGGCACCGGTCGGTTTCCAGTCTAACCGCATAGACAGACTAATTAAAATCCGGAGCTAAACGTAATCAGCACTCTAATTGTGTAACACACTATCACTGTCAATCTGAATCATTTTGAGGGATGCTGCTGATCCATTGCTTCTCTTTATGTTCGAAACATTTGTCTGCTCAATGACGTAAATAACTCAATGAATACTGTCAAAATGAAAGTCATTGATTGGATTGATTGTGGTACGCAACTACCCCGCTCTTCGACGTCTACCTACCTAAGTACATAACGTGTGACTCCCGATTTTTTATTTGTGTATATAATGTCATGTACACCTTTTTAGTCGACGTTTTTGTTGTAGCTGGGTTTTTAACTTAAAATAAACTGACAACACTTGTGTTTTGGCTGTAGAATTTTAATTGACTTTGTGGTTGAAAGAGTTAAATCGTCCGATAACGTGGCCTTTTATTACCTTCAACAAGAGACCGCAATCAAAGTTGTCATGATTATTCAGTAGATACATGATACAGTGACATTTTAATAACTTACAAACTTGAAGTTACTGTTGGTCCAACTGTGTGCTCTGTGATATTTGAAAACTTTGAAAGAAAAAAGAAATATTTCTTACTAGCACTGCCCCGCGGTTTCACCCGCATAAGTGTCGATCCCGTGGGCATATCGGGATCAAAACTATCCTATGTCCTTCCCCGAGATGCAATCTATTCTCTGCCAAATTTTATCGAAGTCCGCTCACTGGTTTAGACGTGAAAAGGTATTAACATTCAGACAGACATAGTTACTTTCGAATTTATAATTTAGTATGGATGAAAGTGATACAACTGTAGCAGTTAGTCAGACCTTTATCTACAATTTGGTACAACTTCTTGAATTCTAAGGTGAAAACTTGTGCAATAGCCCTCCTAAGTAAACACAGTTTTCTACGTGGGAGTATCCACAAGAACGTGTACACATAAGAGCCTTCAGCACTTTGATCTCGTGGATATAATATCCTGTCCAAATGTTAACAAACTCCGAACTTCCTGAAGCATGCACAATCTTACTGGGAATTCTGAGCCCCGTTTTAGGAATCTTGAATGTGCACAATACAATCATATTTTTCTCAAGAAACCACTAATTGCCCTTCAAAGGACTTACGATAGCTAGGAAATAATAAAGGTCTCTGCACACAGCGGGCGCGGCGCGGCGAGACGGGACGGCGACGCGACGCTGAGCAGTTTTAATGTACTAGATATTACGGACGACGCCACACAGACGGTTACCGTCGCGCTCGACGCGACGGTAACCGTCGCGCCACGCCGCCGCCGCGCCGAGCGGGAATACAAGTCAGAAGCGGCGGGGCGGGGCGTGGCGGGACGCCGACGCTTTGTGTTGTATGGTTTACGTATGTGATAGTCACACTGCCGGCGGGGCGTGAACACGTCGCGTCAGACGGGACGGAGCGTGAATGTGATTTTGTATTGTTTTACAAAAATGGATGTCGAAAAACTAATCGTGTTCGTGCTCACGTATGTTTGTACTATTTGGGCCATAGGCAGTATAAAAACACTCTTCTTAAAAATTAACTTTGGGAATCTATAGGAAGAGAGTTGAATCAAAGCGGCAAGTGTCGCGTCGCGACACGGTCGGCGTGAATGGGCGCGGCGGGACGGGACGTGATCGTGCCCGCAATGTGACCGATGCCGCCGCGCCAGCGCAGCGTCGCCGCCCCGCTACGCCGCGCCCCGCCATGCCACGCCGGCTGTGTGCAGAGACCTTAAGAGCGTTTACGCCGAACGGCATTTCATACAAACTTTCAAGCCCTTTCTTTTCGAAGTGAATGAACCGATTTTAATGAAACTTCGTACGTATAAGCAAAATACAAAGGTCTAAAAAGTTAGTAGAGAACATTTTCGAAAAATAGTGTTACAGCCAAATTAGACCGATTTTAAACTTTCCATAGAAACAGATATTTCCAGTTATCTTTTTTTATATAAGACATTTCGAAATTGTTCTCTACTAACTTTTTAGACCTTTGTATCCTGCTTATGCTTAAGAAGTTTCATTAAAATCCGTTCATTAATTTCGAAAAACAAGGGCTTGAAAGTTTGTATGAAATGCCGTACGGCGTAAACGCTCTTAAGGCATAGTTGTGCCGACTGCCGGAGTACCGCATGCCGGGGCCGCTCGGGACAGTCGTGCCGACTGCCGAAATACCGCATGCCGGGGCCGCTCGGGACAGTTGTGCCGCCTGCCGGAGTACCGCATGCCGGGGCCGCTCGAGACAGTCGTGCCGACTGCCGGAATACCGCATGCCGGGGCCGCTCGGGACAGTTGTGCCGCCCGCCGGAGTGCCGCATGCCGGGGCCGCTCGGGACAGTTGAGCCGCCTGCCGGAGTGCCGCATGCCGGGGCCACTCGGGACAGTTGTGCCGCCTGCCGGAGTGCCGCATGCCGGGGCCGCTCGGGACAGTTGTGCCGCCTGCCGGAGTGCCGCATGCCGGGGCCGCTCGGGACAATTGTGCCGCCTGCCGGAGTACCGCATGCCGGGGCCGCTCGGGACAGTTGTGCCGCCTGCCGGAGTGCCGCATGCCGGGGCCGCTCGGGACAGTTGTGCCGACTGCCGGAGTGCCGCATGCCGGGGCCACTCGGGACAGTTGTGCCGCCTGCCGGAGTGCCGCATGCCGGGGCCGCTCGGGACAGTTGTGCCGCCTGCCGGAGTGCCGCATGCCGGGGCCGCTCGGGACAATTGTGCCGCCTGCCGGAGTACCGCATGCCGGGGCCGGTCGGGACAGTTGTGCCGCCTGCCGGAGTGCCGCATGCCGGGGCCGCTCGGGACAATTGTGCCGCCTGCCGGAGTACCGCATGCCGGGGCCGCTCGGGACAATTGTGCCGCCTGCCGGAGTACCGCATGCCGGGGCCGCTCGGGACAGTTGTGCCGCCTGCCGGAGTGCCGCATGCCGGGGCCGCTCGGGACAGTTGTGCCGACTGCCGGAGTGCCACATGCCGGGGCCACTCGGGACAGTTGTGCCGCCTGCCGGAGTGCCGCATGCCGGGGCCGCTCGGGACAGTTGTGCCGCCTGCCGGAGTGCCGCATGCCGGGGCCGCTCGGGACAATTGTGCCGCCTGCCGGAGTACCGCATGCCTGGGCCGCTCGGGACAGTTGTGCCGCCTGCCGGAGTGCCGCATGCCGGGGCCGCTCGGGACAGTTGTGCCGACTGCCGGAATGCCGCATGCCGGGGCTGCTCGGGACAGTTGTGCCGACTGCCGGAGTGCCGCATGCCGGGGCCGCTCGGGACAGTTGTGCCGACTGCCGGAATGCCGCATGCCGGGGCTGCTCGGGACAGTTGTGCCGACTGCCGGAGTGCCGCATGCCGGGGCCGCTCGGGACAGTTGTGCCGACTGCCGGAATGCCGCATGCCGGGGCTGCTCGGGACAGTTGTGCCGACTGCCGGAGTGCCGCATGCCAGGGCCGCTCGGGAGGATTCGCGATATAATCGCTTTTGACTCAATTCGGAACGCGGGGAAAATGGTTTCTTTTCACGCATTTCGATAAACGCAGTATCGAAATCGCTACGAAATGTATCAAAATTACATTCCTTCTTATGCATTTGTAAGATTTCCCAAGATTTTTAAAATAATAATTAAAATATTTTGGCGCGTCTCCGGCAGCAAAAAATACATTTTATCGCTTAGTACGAACCCCCTAAACCCTCCCATCTACACTTAACTCAGATTCAGGCGACTCGATATAAGACCCAACCCCCGGTCGGGACTGTTGTGCCGACTGCCGGAAGGCCGCATGCCGGGGCCGCTCGGGACTGTTGTGCCGACTGCCGGAATGCCGCATGCCGGGGCCGCTCGGGACAGTTGTGCCGACTGCCGGAGTGCCGCATGCCGGGGCCACTAGGGACAGTTTGGCCGACTGCCGGAGTGCCACATGCCAGGGCCGCTCGGGACAACTCAAGGAGGATCGGAATACGGTCACTTAATATTTGATGTCAGTTTTCTGTTAAAGTAATATTGCATAATTTTGATAACTTTTTACTTTAATATTGAACAAATTATTTTTATTTTTTTTATGTTTCTTATGTTTTCAGTCTTTAATTTTTTATTTTATATCATTTAACTTTTAATTAAGTATTTGCCACACGTACTGCTATTAATGTTCCTAGCGATTAGCTCTTTTTTTTCTTAATCTTCTATGCCTACTTGTGGACAGCGTTGTGGGTTACTTTATAACCAAATTGCTATTTTGTTAAACTAGTTGTAAGTCCTTATAATGTAACTGTTTGCTGTTCCTCTCAATAAAAAATAAAATAAAATAAAATATGCTAATATTTGAGCTACTGTCATTCCTCCATACTACTTTTATAACATTTATGATATGAACATAAAGAAGTGCGTGGGTTCGAGTCTCGCGACGTGGTTTATTGTACACTAAAATAACGTAAACTGTCGTAGTCGTGCACTTTATGGCACGCCACGAAGGATGGCGACTTTGCACTACGAGATAACGTGAGCAGCATCCCCCGACGCTACAAAACTTGCTTACTTATTGGCGTCGAACCGTCCAGATTCGGGCGCCCCCACTTGTATGATATGATAAGCCCGTCTGTCTCACTAAACTAACGAAGTTACAACTAACAATACCAATCAACTGAATGTCATCTTTTTGCAGAGGTTATTTTTTTTAGAACGAGTCGTCTGAATAAACCCCAAACTTGTCCGCAGATAGCCGCAAATTACTGTTCTATTTAATTTTAAATTACAAAACACTACAGAATATTATTATACATTTAATTATTATACTTACCAAGGTACTGGTGCTGGCAGATAAATCTGTTACATTACGATAACATTCGGTGACATCCCTAGGTGTGCGGATAATCCAGGTGTTATCATTATCTCGCAGCGCGAGTCGCCCGCGAGACTGTCTGTGTGTCTGTCTAGCTATCGCTACACAAACACCAGTGACAACACTTGCCACCTTGCCACCCAGGCCGTCAGGAGCGCAATCAACACTGTTATAGGCTACCATAAAACAAAAGATATAAAGAAGTGCATAGAACCACGCCACACAAAAGTGACGAAACTTAACGAATGATACCAACTAACTCAGGAAGCTATAAAGTAGGAGTTTCGTAACTTGTAAGTCTGAGATTATAAAACAGAGTAATACTTGTAATAGAATTACAAGCAGTGAGTGACACAACATGAAGTTCTTCGTGCAACGACTCAACGCGTTAGAATAGGGTTGATGAAATAGATCGCGAGAGCATCCGATTCCATAAATCCTAAAACATCTGGAAGTTGTAGTTACAATTTTTTTCACCGGCTCGCTTGCTTTAACTGCAAATGTGAAAGCGAGCTGGGGCTTACGCAAAGATATAGTCTTTGGGCTTACGTAACGCAGCTTTGTGTTTAGTACCAGGATAACATGTTTACTGCGCGAGCGGTTGATTCGGATCGTTTTCATATCATACTCCAGAAACGGTCTGACGGTAAGTACATTTATAATATTAGTATTTCGTACCTGTTTCTTTGATGCCATTCGATAGCGCGCATCTGGTTACGTATGCTACTGGGCACCATCACTTTTGTTAAAAGCGACATGACAGGTTAGTTTTCAATATGAAATAGACCTTTTGCTTAATTCGCCCCATCTCGATAGCGCGTACCTAAATAATACGTCTATCACCCTTATTTTCGTAAAAAGTGACTATGATTTACTAATTTAATGAATTGAATTTAAACTAATTTGTGCATAAGCCGCTCTTAATTGCTTTTTTTGGACCCCAAATTTTTGTCAAAACCAATGAAGTCTTGAAAATGAAAACACTTTTTTACTTATCTCATCCCATCATATTCGTGAGCCTACCATCTGGCGCGCGTTGCACTGATACCAACTGTTGTTCACATCAGTTTATGTGTTAAACATGTGTGTTAAACCCCAATTTAACTCGTTCATAGCGTGTTACGAAGAAATCATAATTCGGTATGGAGCTATTAGTTTGATTGTTCCGGGTAGCCGTGTTATTGTTTACGTTAACGACCGCAACCCGACACCGACACCGACACCAACACCGACACCGACCGCGACGCCGGCGCCCGACGTGCTACGCATCAATTTTTGGAGGACCTCCATCAACATGAACCCGATCTGAACACGAGCAGCGCATGATTTGTGCGTTTTATTAACGTTTCCCGAGCGAACTGTCAAGACCATAGAAATGTAAAAACTTCTTTCATATCTATGGTCAAGCCCGGCGCACATCATCATATAACATATTCAAAATTCATAATTATGAATGTTGGAACGCTCCGGTTCGTTCACATCAAGTTTCTAATTCTTTTAATATCTATAGGTACAGTGCGTCATGCTTTCGAGAGGTTATTTTCAGCTTATACTGAAAAATAAATAACGAGGCAAACAGCATCCATGTTCACACCACGCGAGTACTGTTCGGATGATAGTAATGTGTTTACTGACGGGCAGTGTTCAGTCCACACTCAGTCGTGCCTAATTTTTCTCAACCGCCAACAGTGGTGCATTCATGGGCAGTTTGTTTATAAATGAGGTTACGAACCTACGTTATACACAGCCAGTTATATAACACATCATGGACGGTTTTATTTAATCCGCTCGCTCATGTTCGCAGACAGCCTGTACAAGATATCTCTGTTCTCAGTTGAATGCACTCGTAGCTGCAGCGTCTCGAGTTTATTTTATTTTCTAGGTAACTCCCGAGCTGCGAGTACCAGGCGACCAGGGATTGTCAAGAGATCTTATTTCTGTTTAAGTTTCGTTGCACTTTCGCCGCATCCTTTTTGACTTTACCTTTTGAAGTATCAGTAAAGGAAAATGGTTTCTGTCATAGCGTTGTTTGTAAAATTCGCAGATTTCGTTGTAACCGCAACATGCGATGTTGGCCTCTGCGACTAACTGCTCGAGAGCTGTGGTCTGGACCAGGCAAACTTATTGTATAAACACAGAACATTTTATGTGCGCTGAGTCTTGAGGTTAAACAGAGAAACATTTCTAAATAAATAGGTACGGTTAGCTCCATTAGTACTTAGGCAATTTTACAAAGCAATAGCTTAATGTTTAGTTTGACTTACGACCTTCTTTTAATTAGTAATTTGACACACACACCCGCATATTACTCGAATAATCACGCTTTTGAATATAGTTCCGTGTCATGTTCGTCTTGTTCACATAGTTCGTAAAACCACAGTGATCTTTATACTGTGGTAAAACTTTATGAGTATACCCACAGAAATCTAAATAAATAAATTAGGTATGTTAGACAGATGCAGGTAACTTACGGCTCATTCACAGCGACTAATAGAATGTTGTTCGTTCTTGGTTGGTTTTTGATATTTTAGGTTAGTGACGTGTGTTTAATCTATTAGCGGTGTAATAGTTAATTTTGAAATGTAAGCTTTGAGACGAAAGCGGATATTATCGCGCAACGTAAAAGTGGACTTAATATTATATCACAAATATTTGATGAAACCGGACTGACTGTGAGTATTATGATTTAATTATTTTATCTAACATTTAGCTAATTAAAGTAGGTATAAGTGCTGATCCTAATAGTTATTTTTTAAACGTATTTACCATAAGGTCTAAATAGAAGAAAAAAAATATGTTTCCATAAGTTTATTTATTTACTTTTGGAATGATGAAACATATAATATAATATAATCATTTTGTAACATTTCTATTTTCAAAATAATTTTGTTTCAAAATAGTAATATTATTTTATAATTTTGCTAGTAGCCTAACTTAAGTATTCCTTTTTTGTTTTAGAGAAATTACCTGCTGTGAGTCGGAGGGTCAAAGGAAGAGAAAAGAGGGTAGCCTTCACTTGCCAGTCCAAAGCGTAGTGGAAGGCCCCTGCTGGTCAGTGAATATAAAACAAGTGGTTTCATAACAACGAGATGTTTTGCCAAATTATTCGACACGTCTTCACGAAGCGTTCGCCATGCAAACGAAAACCAGCTCAAAAACCATATTTGATTGGAAATCATAAACAAAAACGTTTACATTTTGCGATAAGATACAGCGATGATAGATACAGTGATGGGAAGCACGGAATGAGAGATCTGATGAACAGTTGAAGTTGCATTCATGGAAATATGCAGATGATCCATGCGCCAGCGTTAACTTGATAGCATTGATAATACATATAAATGAACCCCCATTGGGTTATACAAAGTATTAAGTTATACATTACAAATTGATTTTAGTAATATTAAAATAATATTGTGTCATATCCGTAATAAGGATTATTTTGAGGTTTAGTTTCAATCTTCTTTTCATAATGAAAATGAATACTTAAGCTATAAGCAATAAGTTCTAATAAGTACGATTTGTTAACTTTGATGTTTGAGATAGTGCACTGGCAGTATAAAAAAAACTGGCCAAGTGCGAGTCGGACCCGCACACGAAGGGTTCCGTACCACAAGGCAAAAACGCAGAAAAAAACAAGTTTGTTATATGGGAGCCCCCCTTAAATATTTATTTTATTCTGTTTTTAGTATTTGTTGTTATATCGGCAACAGAAATACATCATCTGTGAAAATTTCAACTGTCTAGCTATCACGGTTCATGAGATACAGCCTGGTGACAGACAGACAGACAGACAGACGGACAGTGGAGTCTTAGCAATAGGGTCCCGTTCTTACCCTTTGGGTACGGAACCCTAAAACAGGAAGAAAACGGAACCCTAAAAACAAGAAGCTTGCAATTGGTCCTGCTCTTAACCTCGATCACGCCTGATGGGAAGTGATGGATGAGGTCTACGACGGAACGAGTGCGCCCAGAAGATTATCTTATCCATTATCTTCAACCCAAAACTTAAAGGAGTGGAGCAGGACTCCACAACATACCTGGCACTTTTTTTTCCCGCTCTGGGCGGAGCGGCAGGGAGTGTTAGACTCTTACTCTTGACTAAAACCCACCCGTGTTCCTTCCTTAGTCTTTTATGTTCCGGGCCAGCGGTAACTTTCGGACAATCCCGCTGACCCGCCAGGCTTCGGCCCTAAGGAGGGCCCCTCCTCGATGCTGACATCTCTTTGAGGCGCGCGTGGAACACGTACGCGCCGTCCGGCACGGGCCTGGTCCTGATCGGACGGTGAGCTACCGATTACACTCCGCCCGCAGGCCCGCGCCTACGGTGGCCGAGAGTCTTCACGTGCTCCCGACGCCCGGAGCGTCTCCCGCGGCGGCTGGGACGGGAGGCTCTCTCCCAGAGCCGTCCCGCCACCTCCTTCGCTAGCATGAGTGCTTCGCAGAAGGAGGTGACTGCCTCCCACATACCTGGCACTTTCTGGTACAACACAGGGAGTCAGCACAGCTAATGAACCCATAACGCTATCCAAGGAAGGAGGCAGGCAGCGAACGTGAAGTAGACTGCTATCGACATGTTGGCGACGAAGGTACGCCATTTCAGGCCGACGTATTCGAGAACTGGAAATAAAATAAAATTAAAATAGGCATTAGGTTATTGTTACGAGCTTCGGGTTCGTGACAGTTAAAACTGCCGTTTAGATAACCAAAAAACCGGGCAAGAGCGAGTCGGACTCGCGCACCGAGGGTTCCGTAACCGTATCTGGGTTTATGCATAAGGTTTATGTTTATGAAATTAAATGTTTTTTTTTAGTTTTGAGTTGATTGAATGAATGGTAAATTGCGGTTTACGATTTATGACGTATTAAAAAAAAACTACTTACTAGATCTCGTTCAAACCAATTTTCGGTGGTAGTTTACATGGGGTAGGGAAGCCCGGGCAAGAAGCATAGTGCGGGTAAGAAGAATAACTGATTTTTCCATAAACATATAATAGATAGCGCTATTAACATTTTCTCTAGTCGTGACACATACGATCGGCAATGCCATGGCAGTTCAACCCAAACAATACGCGAGTGCATCTGTTGTGGAAGGGAAAAAAAAGGATTATCGTTGTTTTGTTACGATTTTTGTAAAGGTTTGCACACAAACTTTTTGTATTAGTCATCAGTTGTCTATAAAGATGTATTGTATATTCAATTGCACGTTTATTTAGGTATTATTTGTGATCGTTACTTTTTGTTTACCCACTAAAAACAATTCAAGTTTTCACTTGTTTCTAATATTAGAGTGTTGGGCAAAATGGATATGGGCAAAACGGTTAGGTATTCCGTTTTGCTCAGAGCAAGCATATTATAAGTATTAGTTACCACTACCATTACATATGCCATTTCTGAGTTAGCAGGCCCCAGAAAAACTAAAACTAAAATATCCTCAGTCAAATAACAAAACAAAAATCCGAAACCAGATTTTTACGGTTTAGTGTGCGCTGACACTGAATCCAATCTTTCGCTAGTGGTTCAGTGTATAACCACTAGCGAAAGATTGGATTCAGAGTAATCAGTGCATTTGGGCGCATAAAGACTGCACTTTATTATGTAGGAGTTGGCAGCTACTTCTGTGATGAATGTGAACACTGATCTAAGCTAGTTCTACTTATCCTTTTTGCCCGACCCCGCCGGGCAAAACCGATAATTGATACCTTTTGTTAATGCTCAAAATTATTATAGAAATTGTTTAAGTTTTTGAATTTTAATGATTATTTTTCAAAGACGATTAAACATAGTACGAATTAAAAGTACAAAGAGTTCTATTGATTATTAGATTGTGGTTTTATTTGCAGTACCCCTTAACATATTCGTCTTGCCCGGGCTTCCCCTACATCATATATTTTTTTTAGTTTTACCATTCTCTTATTTTAGAAGTTACAGGGGGGGGGACACACATTTTACCACTTTGGAAGTGTCTCTCGCGCAAACTATTCAGTTTAGAAAAAAATGATATTAGAAACCTCAATATCATTTTTGAAGACCTACCCATAGATACCCCACACATATGGGTCTTAAGAAAAAAAAAAAATTGAGTTTCGGTTATAAGTATGGGGAGCCCTAAAATTTATTGTTTTTTTTTTTCTATTTTTGTGTGAAAATCTTAATGCGGTTCACAGAATACATCTACTTACCAAGTTTCAACAGTATAGTTCTTATAGTTTCGGAGAAAAGTGGCTGTGACATACGGACGGACAGACAGACAGACAGACAGACAGACGGACAGACAGACATGACGAATCTATAAGGGTTCCGTTTTTGCCATTTGGCTACGGAACCCTAAAAAGTAGTACCACTGAGTAATTTAATTGTATTGTGATATATTGTGGAGGAGTCCGCACTTTTTTTAACCCCCGACGCAAAAACGACGGGGTGTTATAAGTTTGACGTGTCTGTGTGTGTGTGGGGGTGTGTGTGTGTGTATCTGTCTGTGGCAACGTAGCTCCCGAACGGATGAACCGATTTTGATTTTGTTTTTTATGTTTGAAAGGTGAATTAGTCGGGAGTGTTCTTAGCTATGTTTCATGAAAATCAGTCCAAGATGGCCGCCGCCACAAAATGGCGAAATACATATTTACTCACAACTCCCTTAATATGGATATTAAATGAAAGGGCTTGAATAGTAGAATACTGTACGCTATTACAAATTTCAAATCCAAGATGGCCGCTACCACAAAAAGGCGAATTATAATTTTTTTCACAACTCCTTCAATATAGGTATCAAATGCAAGGGCTTGACAAGTAGAATAATGTACACTATATTGAAAGGGAATGAGGAATATTAACTAACGAAATGAAAACTAAAAACTTGAAATATTTTTTTGTCTGATCAATGCTCTAGAATGATGAGGAAAGTGGAGTGATGACTGGTACCTACGACCACTGAGTTTGACTATTTTTATTACGAATGGATTTATCCTACTTAAAAAGTGTAGGTATTTCTATATCAGATAGCGTCGCAGTCCCATTTTATAAACTAGATCTGAAATACCTAAGATATCTAATACCTATGAAATACTTGTACGAAAGTTGAATAACTAAAGGAAGAACTAGAAAAAGGATATAATAAAACAGTGAAAATCTGTTTAGTGTTAAAAATTATTCTTAAACTATAAATTAATAATTATTTTTTGACGGATAAAAAACCTGATTAAACACCAAATTACCTGAATCTTAAAACGTAAAAAAATAAAAGAAATGAAATACAAATTTTAAGGAGTCCCTACAAAAAGCATGAAATAAAAAATTAAATTAAAAATTTAAAAACCACCGACACAAAAAAATAATAAAATTAAATGTAATTTGTCTGTTTAGTCTCATTACCTAGATTCTTTAAGTTGGGGGCTCTTAAATTATTTGATCCTTTTCCAATTACTTACATTTAATTTTATTATTTTTTTGTGCCGGGGGTTTTTTTATTTACGTGAGTAGATTTGCTGGTCGTGGTTTGTTGGAGTAGGTAACGGTAGTTTTATAGCACAATATTATTATATTACTAAGATACAATATTTAAAGTCTAATGGTCGTAGTTCACTGATTACCTGCTTTACTTCAATTAATTGTTCTTTATGAGAAAATAAACTGTTACTACAAAAGTATTACTAAAATTATAACGAATAAACATTTTGAAATCACTTATGTATAAAACATTGATTTTTTATTTTAATACCATATAACTTAAGCTTATCAATATAATAACAATAAAAAAAAATATTACATTATTATTCTCGTTTATTAATCTATGTAATAATAAAAAAAAACGAGAAAGATAATTGTTGAAAAGAAAAATAATAGTCTCATCTCGTGATTGGAACCCAGACCTTCACATTTGCTAATCCAATACGTAAGTAAGTAAATTTTTATTTGTTTGAACATGGTGTACATTGCATGCAGGATAATAATGGGATACAGAAAAGTTCTAACATGTTCAGCCGCATATCGTGGCGTACAAATTGGGAGGAAGAGATGGTGCATAAACCGTGATAATATTCATCAAAATTACATTTCTTCATTATTCATTAAAGATTAGTTAAAATTACAATTCAATAAATAAATTTTTAAGATACAGATCAATGTCAAAGTAGTCATTAAATAAATTGGTCAAACTATGTGTTATTGTCATTAAAACATTTAAATTCCAAATTACAATTACATATTACAAAAAAACAATACAATAGATCAATAACATGTCAAAAAATACAACATTGTCATCTCATAAACGAGGAAAATTGTCCTCTTTCATAAACTCTGCTATACTGTAATATGCTCTTTCAGTTAATAAACTCTTCAATTTACTTTTAAGAGCAGATATATTTAATGTTTTCCATGATTTGGGCAATTTATTAAAAATGGTTGGAGCCATGCAAAAGATGCTCTTATGCATAAGAGCTGTTTTAGCGCCATGAACACAGAGTTTGAAATTATCACGTCTATTCCTAGGGACAGCATCAGACAAACGCTGAAATAAATGAGAATTGGATTTAATGAACATTACTGTTTCCAGGATGTATAACGAGGGCAATGTCAATATCTTACGTTCTATAAAATAAGATTTACAGCTGTCCGTTGTTTGCAGTCTAAACATCGATCTAATGCACCTTTTCTGTGCCCGAAACGCTATTTCATTGTCCGTGCTATTCCCCCAAAAGATAACTCCATATCTAAGAATTGATTCGGCTAATCCATAGTAAGCAGTAATTAGCGCATCTGTGTTGAGAACCACAGCAAGCTGCTTCAGAGCCGTAGGCTGCACTACTAAATTTTTTACTAAGTGCCTCTATTTGAGGTTTCCAATTCAATTTAGAATCTATTATTATTCCCAGAAATTTTGTTGTGTCGGCTTCATTGATATTTACATTATTATATTGAATATTAAGATTATTGAGTGTTTGTGTACGTTGTCTAAAGTGCATTACGTTAGCCTTTTTTAAATTAATTATTAAATTATTATCATTTAACCAATTTATAATAGATATTAGTGAATTATTAATGTCATTTTCATATGTGTTTATGTCATTACAAGCTATTGTCAAAGTGCAATCGTCAGCAAAAAGTGTCATCGGATGTTCAGTTATTTTAGGCAAGTCATTTATATACAAAGTGAACAACGGAGGCCCCAATACACTGCCTTGAGGTACTCCGTATTTAACTTCGCGTTCTTCTGATCTTGAAGTTTCTTCACGTTTACTTTTTTTATTTATTTTACTGATTTCTGTAACTTGTTTACGGTTATGCAGATACGATTTAATTAATTCTAAAACATTGCCTCTAACACCATAGGCTTCAAGTTTCTCTGCCAGGGAATTATAATGGACGCAGTCAAAGGCATGGGTCATGTCGCAGAGTATGGCACAGACTGGTGTTCTCTTATCTACATTTAGCATGACATTATGTAAAAACTCATAAATAGCCAAACTTATACTTCTATTTTTCCGAAATCCCTTTTGTTCGTCACTTAATATATTATAATTTAACGTTACTAACTATATGTGCTCGCTGCGATGAAGTCAATTATAGCAATCGTATGAACTCACCATGGTCATATGTAATTACGTACCCTGTATGTAATAGCGACGGTATATTTTTGTTTCGTTCGATCACTTACACACACAGATGTAGGTACGGGCCTGCGGCGCGCGCTGGTCTTCACAGCAAAAACGCTCTTATCGTGCTTAAGGAAATCTGTTGTATACTGTACATATAAAAAATTTACAAAATTCACCTAAACGCTGAAAACGTTTACCTGAACTTTCAATTAGTTTTACAATAACTTGTACCTACTATTTTTGTTATAATAATAATAATTTATATATTTAACTTGACATCATAGGTCCAAGGTTATATTTTACCTGAAAATTTTTTTCAACTATTTTTGGATACAATATGACCTTTTACCTCTAGGCGCTGTTTCAGTAAATATCGTAGTTAAGTATGTCCCACACACAAATCTGTATATATTCATAGCTCACCTCCCACACTATTGCACGAGTCACAGACTAAGTGTAACTCCATGATGTAACAGGCCGCTTGCCGTTCATCTGCCATCGCCGCGGTATTCAAACACCGTAACCTTTCAACCCCATTAAAGACTAGGACACCATACAAAAAAAAGAGAAGGTCTGCTGCTAACCACACGCAATAAAAAAGCGAGTCATAAACAAAATAAATAATTGATGAGTGCAAAAAAATAATTAATAATCACGGCGCCTTGTCAAAAAGTGAATTATAAAAATTGAACTAAAAAATAAAGTTTATATTATTTTAGTGCTGAATAGCGCCAAGGTAAGTAAACTAAATGGATATTTACTGTGCAATTAAACCGCCATTGTGGCCAAAAGTGGAAAACTGAAAATCAATCTTTTCAGCGAAGAAAAAATAATTATATTAAATTTTCTGGACAATATTATGAAAATATGAGACGCAATATTTTAATTATTAGAGATTTGGTTGAATTATTAGCTACAAAAGACATGAAGTCCCTCAATGCCAGCACGCATTTTTTAGATATTTGCTCAACTTCATATGAGTCCATTAAAAAAACTATACCTTATTTCATAATGTTTGCCTTACAAGCATTGTAAACACCTTATCCGTGGTAATAATTATTTAAATTTTGATTGTGTAAATACACTATTTTTGTTAATATCAACTTAACCGTACCTATCCTTTTTTCGCTTTATGCTCGGGGCAGTCCTAAGCCGTTTAGAAGTTATGGCGGAATAAAGAAACTCACAAACATACATGAACCTGAAAACACAACACTCCTTTTTTGGGCAGTCTTGAAACAACTGATGAATGGACTATACGAGTTGAATTTGAAATGCCCATCCATTTAAATGCTGACCTTTTTAAGAACTTATACCTATTATATTGTAAGTATACTTTTAACAAACGTCATCATAATTATATTAAAGTAAAGTATTACCTTTATCGACTTAAAAATCCTATAATCCCACTGAATTGATGATGTAGATCGTGCTCCTACGTTTAGATTGATGCAAGGAGCTAAGTTCTATTTCATTTAGTAGGCGCAGTCGTGACTTCGTGACCGTGACCCTATTTACTTTCTGTGTGTGCCTGTGTGGTGGTAACACGGATGCGACTGTAACGGATCTGTCAATACCGTTCCGAGTTCCACTTATCTGCCTCAACGTCAGCAACGTGAGTGATGTTCCGAGGAGGTTGGGTAACCAGTGGCTTTCTATTTCGTAATGTTGGCTAATAGTTCGACGTATTATCTATGTGCTAGAGCAGAAGATTAATGAATCACTAATTAGCAGCGCGAAGTGCTAATTGACGAAGTACCTAATCGTGGACAGATATGACGTGACAGAATCAACACTGTCTCATGCTCTGGTAGGTCTCTGTCTCATATTTCGGATGGAATTTTTTTTGTAAGGTTCTGTCCTATCTAGATTGATGTCGATAGTTGTGCAATTTACTTTTAGTCATCAAGGTTTTTCTGTATGAAACATTGTCAACAGCATTCATACATGTTCGGGTGAATTATAATGTCGTTACCTAGCTAAGTATACTTAATACTTACCTAGCTTGTATTTTTCCGGGGTGGAAAATCCTCATGGAAGTCCACCGCCCTGGGGTGGGCGACGGGGTCTGTCAGACTCTTACTGACTAACCATCCCCCGATGTTCCATCTCACATCTACGCCGGGGGTCGCAGCAACGTACGATCCTTCCGCAACCCTCGACTGGTGGCGCCCGCCGCTGCGGGCCTCGTCGGGTCAGGGGGTGGAGTGAGGTGTTTGACTCCCCCCGCGACGTCAAAGACGGGCGCGCGTGGAACACTACGCGCCGCCACCTCGGGTCCTGATGTGTGGGGGGCGACGGACGTCCCCGAGTCCGTCGCCTCTGGACCCATTTAGGGGGGCTGGAAGAGGGCATTGACTGCCTTCCGCCGACGCCCGGTGCGCCTGCTGCGGGCCGGGTGAGTGGACGAGATCTCCCTCTCCCTTTCCGCAGCCTCCTTCTGCGAGACGACCGTTTCGCTAAAGGAAACCACCGCGTCCCAGGACTCTTCGCTGCCGACCATCGACTCGACCACGGCTGACAGCGACAGGGACACTGCCTACTTCTGAGATGAGGGCACGGCGCGGCTCCTCCCAAACGGCACACTCTTCCAGCGTATGCCACGCCGTATCCTCCCGGCAGTCGACGCAGTAGTGACACCGGGCCGGGCGTCCGGCTCCCTGTTTATGCGACACAGGTAGTTCCCGAAGCAACCATGCCCCGAGAGCACCTGGGTCACCCGATACTTACCTAGCTAACCAAACTGTCGGCTGACGACTGTGAAGTGCCTCGAGCAGTCTCACTCTGTTCTGTTCCGGTGGTCTGTTAGTAGCTAACAACGCGCCACTAGCTAATCACCTAAACGGATCTCAAGCAAACATATGTTCACTCTGCCACTCAGCAATCAGCAACTTCAGAGAAGGAATAATCAAGACAGACAGATTTCTTAGTCTCAAGGAATGGCTTTTCAAATTATGGAAAATGCTCACGTACTCACAAAATCAAGCTTATATAACACAGGGCAAGTGCAACAAGATGTAATCACAGTAAACAATGTGCTAGTGGAACATATAAACAGCGATACGACCGACGGCGACGGAGCAGATATCGTCTAAATATACAACACTAAGGACCCACACAGGCGCCGATAAGCCGCTGTGTGTGTGCACTCGTTGTCACCGGCATATGCGGCATCAGGACTTGTATCTTGTATCGGCGAACACTTTGAAGTGCCGCCGTGCATTGTTAATGATGTTGATAGTAATTGTACAATAATTACAAATGAAGTTAGAGCTGTGCTGCTGTGGCTTCTGATCATAAAAAATGCGCAACAAGTCTCGTGACGTTAGACACGTAACGTGACTACCTAGTACGCAGGCTCAGAAAGCCAAGTGCGAACATCGAAAACAACGCAATCCTACATTGGACGGCATACAATTATAGATCACAAATTCTTCTCAGGTTATCAATAAATAGCCAAACAGTTCAATTCCACAAATCCTTCTGTGCGACCACCCAGTGACCAACTGCTTATAATGATGAAAACCAATAAAAATGATTACTGTATAATACAGCCAAGTGCCACTGTCAGTCTAGAGTTTTGCAGATCTTGTAGTCGTAGTGTAGTTTCTTGGAGCTTCTACGTCGATTGATCGCGGCGGGTATACTACGCTGCCGCTGACACGTCACCCCGCGCGGCCGCACCACTGACACAGAGCGCGGGTGACGGGTCACCGGGTGACGGGCTCATGGGAAACATCAATTACTTCCCCGCCACAACACGCCGCCATTGTCTGACACGCATTCAAATCGCTCGTCCATGTTTACCGCTTTATTAATATAATGACATCAGTGGTAAGTATATGGCATGTAGGTACTCTGTAGAGTATTCACTAAGGTAGGCCCGCGTCTCTGCAGACAAATCTAAACAGAAAGTTGTTTTAAAACAACTTTCTGTTGACGTTTAAACGTTCGAAGGACTAAATAATCAAAACGTGGCTCGTTGTGTTTTCGCATTTTCATATTGTGGAGTATCTGAAACCTTTTACCATCTTACTAGGCCTCTGCTGTCCATATTAATGTAAACACATGCACATTGTAAACTGTTGCTCATGTAGTTAGTATTTCTCATTATTTGAGCCAAAACTAAACAGAACTGTGCCAAAACTTCGACTGTCTGCCAGATGTCTGCAGCTCATACTGACTGACGCATCAGACGAACAGACTGACAGACAGGCAGACGGACAGATCGGGGTGCTGCCGGACTTGTATCTGATTTCACTGAACATACGTAAATAATAGAACAATTTCTTACTAGGTACTTTATGTGTTGCCTTGACAAACATAAATATTCTCTACCAATAGCAGGCGCTTATCAGGACGTCGTTTCAAGTCTGCGCACAAACACGTTATCTCCAGTTATATTAAGAACAGCGACTTGCGCTGATAAAACGACTCCTTTTATAGCCACGAGTAGCGACGAGTAGCCACGAGTAGCCACGAGTAGCGGTCACCGACGCGAGGAGCTTGTGATACGACACAACAGCAATGCTAGTTGCGCCTCAAGACCGCCGTGCAATCATTGAACAATCGTCGCTAATTACAAATGTGATACAACGCTATGTTAGAGTGCAAGTTCGTTTGTCAAACAAAATCATCATCATTATTATCAACCCGTAGATTTCCATTGGGAAACATGGGTATTCTAACAACGGTTGCAATAAATACCAATAACCAAAAAGGCACAAACTGTAAATTATATAAATAAAACCGGACAAGAGTGAGTCGGACTCGCGCACCGAGGGTTCCGTACCATCATTCGTTTTTAAATTTTCATCGGCGAAGCCTATATACGTCAGAGAATTTTAACATTGTGCACTGTGGTGTAGAATATTGCAGTTTTATGTCAGCGCCATCTCTTGACCGACTTTGACGATAGTGGAACTAATGTAACTTTTATTGATGACTAGCTGCGCCCCGCGGTTTCACCCGCATAAGTTTTGATCCCGTGGGAATATCGGGATAAAAAGTAGCCTATTTGTTAATCTAGGGTGTCAGCTACCTCCATACAAAATTTTATCAAAATTGGTCCAGCCGTTTGAGCGTGAAGAAGTAACAAACATATAAACACACAAACACACTCACACACACACTCACAAACTTTCGCCTTTATAATATTAGTGTGATTTGTGAAAAAGTGTGCTATTTAGAGACTTTGTTTTATTTTTCCTGTAATCTTTACATAAACTTCTATCACATTGAATTTTTTCAGATATTTCTCTCTGTAAACTTCGGAGATAAGGGGGAACGGTATTTTTTTTACATTTTTCATCAAAAGTCGAAACCTATGCGGCCTAAAAACAAAAAAAAAATGTTTGAAATGTGCAAACTGCGCTCTTTCATGATACCCCTGCCCCAGTAGGCCCACTTCGAATTTTTCAGACCCCCTTTCAGTCCCTGTTGCAAAAAATATACATATATTTTTATTTCGTTCTTATTTCCAAAATAGTTGGACAAACGTCATCTAAAACTATTCCAAATTTCAACTTCATAGCATTAGTAGTTCTTGAGTAATCCAACTGTGACAGACAGACAGACAGACTTATTCTCAAAATAAGAATTCCGTTTTTACCATTTTGGTACGGAACCCTAAAAGTCATAACTCAACAGGATTCGTTAGAATGCTGATCTTAGTGCGCTGTGACCAGCGCAAAATATGCTAATCCGTCAGCGCTCCAGCCCATTCAGTTGCAGCGATTCAAGACATTATAAATAACCTAGCAGGCAACCTTAGCGCCTCGTTCAGTAATGTTCGCTTAGTATGCAGGGCCAGGCCCCCGGCCGGTGGCCCCCGGCCCCAGGGCGCAGGCCCCGCAGTCACGGATGGATGTAACCGCCCCACATCATACATTATACACCGCGCCGTTTCCAAATTACAATATGTGCTAATGGCAGCCACATTCCTGATGTGCGCCTTGTAGACATGTTATAATATTGATGCTCGTACTAGTGCTGAAGAGGAAAGTGTATGTTTGAGCAAATACGTCTCACACAAGCCAAAATTAAAAAGTCTTAAAAGATTTTCTCAACTTCCCCTGCTGCGCTTTCTGCAGTCATACGAATCAGGCATTCTTGAATGTATACAAAGTTATAATTAAGCTAAGCTAGTGATCATGTGATGCACGAATCTACGCCAGCTGCATTGACAGACTTATTTGTGACAGAACGATTAGAGTGATGGTGTTTGGAAGCGCGCTCATTACAACATTCCTGCGCCGGAATCTCCGATTAGCAGGACTATTAACTGCTAACGATGTTTATAAACGGATCGCCATAGTTTATATCAGTCGCGATCAGACGCACGGACAGACTCACAGGACGAACGGTCATATATTACTATGTAATAGCCCAGAGATAGAGGCTCTCTCGTATTTTAGATAAAATTAAAGCATGCCGCCGCCGAGCGCGTGTCTCCGAATAGTTCAGTAAGTGGCGATGCGCGACTGTTTTGTCAAGCATTACTTATATTTTGGATGTAGAAATCCTACAAGCGTGTAATTACAGTGGCGTGGACTTTCCCAGCGAGTATACTTTCACATAAAAGTGTACATAAATACACGCGTCGGATGCTCTCTGTGGCATGTCGTGGCCGAATCAACAAGTAAGTAATGTAAGTGTTTGTGAGGACACTGGACACAACGTGGAGTTGCTTGGACTATTCTGTTGAACATGTAGACAGCCTGGTGTGTGCTGTCCCGAAATGGTGTCAAAATCAAAAGTTATATTCAAATTAGGCTGAGAATCAGCACTTTTCGCCCGTCAAAATTACAAAGACAATCCCCCGGCACTTCCACCACTTCCTAGTATTTTCGCTGGGGGGAAGAAGTGACGCAATAAACTCCCCAGCAGCACCGCTGTCTGTACAGTTAGAGAATCTTGCTTCTATACAATAGTAGTTATGCAAAGTAATTAACATTACAAAACACAGATCAGACAGAGAGAAATTAAATTATTTGCCATAATGTCAGCTAGCCACGCCAATATACTAATAAATACAATGAAAACTATAATCAAGCAAAAAAATAAAAGCCTCCTGGTATAAAGGGCGTCACAGCTTACATATTTATGCAATACTGGGTTATGTTATGTTCACATAGCTGTCAAATTTCGAAGTCACAAAAGATAAACTAAGACCATCGAAGCAAAATAAATAATCAGTTAATTACTTGTAAATATGTGAGCACCATGTATCTATCACATAATTGATTTACCTGTCATTGCTTAATTTTCTTGCCCTTTCTTCTCCATACGAAACCTACCTTTTGGAATGGGCGACCATGGTCAGCAAGACGACCAGTCACCACAAGCAGCACCCGTTCACGAGCGCAACGCAAAGATCAGAAATTACCTCCCTCGCCAAATTTGAGGGAAGGAGGCAACACGACCCCCGACGCTACCGCAAGCACTGATATCTAACTATACTACTCGAGAAGTTGATCGAAGCTAAGGGAATACAAGGGTGTAGAAGGGCCCTTCGGTTCGCTCCATCCAGCCTCGGTTCGCCTCGGAAGACTTCCAATCGTTGTTAGATTTTGCGACCGAGTCAAAGGACTAGAAGCGTCCCGTAGCATGAGTGTATAGTCAGGTACTTCGGACTTCGGTTAATTAATTCGACTTGTAATTCGTCGAAGTAACTTCGCGAGTCATGTAGTGCAGCCGTCTATTCTGTAGAAATGTTACCGTGAAAACTTAGGTGAAGTGAGCTGTCTTTCGACCTGATGCTAGGGATTGACACTGTTGACAGCTCACATCATTCCACCTGGTGCTAAAAAACATTGAAATGAGTACATTATGTCAATAATAAATTAAAATATAAGACCCTCCACAATCGCGAGATATGCAGTCTCAGGGAATATTTCCTAGAAACCGACGTGGGGATGCATCGGGATGTGGTCGCGGTGGACAAGGGCCTCACTCAGCTCTCCTTGTCTAAAGAGAACTGGCGCAAGCCAGCTGCGTTTTAGTGACATCTATGGAGAAACCGAAGGTTTTGTCTGTGCAATTATGGACGAAGTTATGATGACGAACAATTATAGGAGATTTATTGTGAAAGACGGCACGGTTGACATCTGTCGTGCGATGTTGACATATTCTGTCGGGCATGCCACCGGTCGCGGGAATCAATCAGGCATATTATCTCCGGGTGTTCTCATCTAGCTAACGGAGAGTACTTACATAGACACAACCTTGTAGCCAGGATAATCCATCAGCAACTTGCTCGGAAATACAGCCTTGTGGAATCTGAGCACCCGTACTATAGGTATTTGCCCGACCCGTTCTCCAAAAAAGGAATATCACATTATACTGGGATCGATCCATTATCACTGACAGGACTATTGTTGTCAATAAGCCTGATATAAAGAAAGAAAGAAAAAGTGTTTATTGACTCGTACAGGAAGATCACAAACTAAACTAAACACAGTCAAAAATAAAAAATAAAAACAAATTATATAAAAAGAAGAGTAACAAAAATAAAATGATACAGAAAGTCCTATAAGAGGCCAAAAGAAGGCTCCTATCTCAGCATGATGCGATACTGTGGATGATTTAGTGGCGGTGAATTGATCAGACCGACGCGCAATAATTGTTGATATTAGGTACCATCCCGCACGACGAGAACCTCGTGAAAGCCGAAAAAGATAAACAAATCATGTAGGTATCTTGACTTGGCTCGCGAGGTTCTCGACAAGTGGGATGTGGACTCAGCGATCATTGTGGCCATAGTCGTGACAGCCAATGAGTTAATAGCCACGAGCCTCGACCAACACCTGTGGAGGCTCTCGTTGTTTCAGCTGGATCAAGGGCTTGATTCAGAAAGCGGTACTTCTGGACACAACCCGCATTGTTACGAGGTTCCTCTCTCTGGAGCCCTGACCACCGGTAGCTTGGACACTGTTCCCGATACCGGTGGGCTACTATTTTTTAAATTTTTAAATGTTTATATTTATAAGTAGGTATTTAAATGAAATAAAGGAATAAAAATAAAAATTGACATACAGTCAAATAGAGTAAACAATTAAATGAACTCATATAACCTGTCAGTAGGTAAACTAATTCTTTAATTAGGTCTTTTATAATGCGCACAGCAAAAGAGTGGAACTCTACCTGCGTCTGTGTTTCCAAGCTCATACAACCCGAATCTCTTCAAAGTAAGAGTGAACAGGCTTCTTCTGGGTAAGCTCACTCCATCGTCAACTTTGTCTCTGTCACATTTGACCCAGACTAGAGTCAAGAGCAAACCCATTTCAAATATAAAAAACAGGTAAACTAATTTTGGAGAAAGAACATAAACATTGTCTTGAGTTAATCACAGCGAGCAACTATTGTTATCGTTTATGTAAGTAGTCGTTGGTGGAATAGTATGCCGTTGAATAAAGGTTGGATTTTACTTGAGCTTTAAACGCATTAAAAGCCTACCAAGCCCAACAATTATAATACTGGTAAACTGCAAGGTGTCGTAGTGCATGGAGCATGTGGGATGCGGCTTTGTGGCGCACTTTCACCTGCATACCGAGCCGCTCACAAGTCCCCACACCGCACACCGCGACGACGACCTCCACGTTCTTACGAAAGATATGTGGCTTGTTTACGTTTACGAAAAGCTGCGACCATTAGCGAACTGCTGACTCGCTGAGTGACATGAATCATAAAAATAAAGGCATTACCTCCGAGAGTCGACTGCCAACTGGGACAGCGACCTCGCGAACATGTTTCAACACGTACTCGTATTTCCCGCGCCATCTGCTTTCCCGATTTGGAAAACAATCAAGAAGGCATCAATACAACGACCATCATCAATATGAGCTGTCATCAAAATATATGAATAGTATAGCAACAAGGATAACAGCATAACGCTGTTTTCTATTAACATTTCTGAGTTAGAATCTTCGGGAAAGCAGTCTCAAAGTTGATTGTGTTGTGTGTCCGGGAGCCGACCCGAGGGCTTGTGAGAATAAGCACTTGCCGTGGGCCGCGGATAACTGCGGCGAAAGCGGCCGCTGAAGTAAACACAGAGAAAGTACCCATTCTCCGTACAGTTAGCAGTTCGCAGAAACTTCGCATATACAGAGTGGAGTAATTATTGTGACACACTTGAAATCCGGCCGAAAGAATACGGTCGATACCTGCTTATCATATTCATACCTATAATATGATGACATACTTACAAAATGTCTTAAAAAAGTAAAAACGTAGAAATGAGGAGTGTGTCTGGCTCATTTGATTCTATTGTTTAAAAATACGATATTTGCATTTGAAGTGTGAAGCTCGTATACCTACTGTGGTACCCGCTGAAGGTTGCACACAACAAACGAGTACAGTTGATAAAGCAAGTAGTTCCGTGTATGAGGTCAAGTTCGTCACAGCTGTAGGTAGGTAGGCTGGCATGAGGTCTATATTAGGTATTATATTTGTGAAATGTTTCTTTGAAAGAAGATGAATTTCATGTTGTTTAATCATAGTACTTACATTGTACATTTCTAATTACCTTTTTGATACATTATTTTTAAAAAAAGGTTACTAATTTAATGTCTGACATTTAATTAGTAACTATATACATGGAGAGCGACCATTGCGCAACAGCCACAGCCCGCGCCGCTGCCGACCGTACGGGGCATAACAATAACAGTTTAATTGAATTTCCTCGACAATAATAAATAACTGCTTATTGATTGCTAACAGTCCAGCACTCGCTGTGACCTACAAGAAACTTATTACAATTACCTACTAACTTTCCTATTCTAAAATACGTTTCAATAAAGTCTTGTTCACGATCTCATTTACATTGCTTCACTCAATAAAATCTTCTCACCTGGGGCTAACGCTACTAATTAGTGCCAACTCAGTACAATAGTACTGCCCGTGCGAAACAAACCGCTGCTTCACATAATACTCGTGTTATGTTATGAGGGCAAACAGCAATTGCGCGCTACTGGTGCAGTCGCGGTCATAGCGGAAAGAAGTAAACTTGTGTGGCGCGACCTTGCACTCGTCCCTGTGACGTCACGGTTCAAGGTCGCGCCGTGACGTCACCGCGCCCCCAGCCTCGTTAGCATGCACCACTGCGCGCCAACCACACTCCGGGAGGAGCGCAGGCGATCTACGTGCTCCTCGAATCCAATGTCCTCGTGAGAAGCAGTTGCTTCACCGCTGTCAGGCCACTCACGTACTAAGTAGGTACCTACTTTAAATAATGGGCAATTTGGAAACGACTAGATTAAACATGAGGCCTGTTATCTCCTTAATGATGTGATTGCAAGCGCACTCTCCTTCCCATGGCGAGCGACACCATGTGAGAGTTCAGTCAAGTGGCTCTTGAACCGTGAGTGAATAGTTCACAGTTCATCATGTCAAGTTAGTGTCTCATCATCAACGCAAACAGCGCCGTACTCTAAGTCTAGCGGTGTTCCTCAGTCAAAGCATATTGTGTTGGTAATCGTTTTCATTTATGAATCAACAAGGAAATGACTTCGCATATCCTCATTTTTTCCTGTTTCCGGATAAAGTTTACCGAATCCTTTCCGAGAAACTTACGAGTACTAAACAGAAGTTTGACACGAACAACAAATTCAAGATTAATAATAAAATATATGCAACCAATGAAAGTAATAACCGGCTAATGAGATTTTAACCTTTGCTTATGCGCCGGGGACACCACCATAATCTTTTGAAGAATCAGCTGTGCATTGTCTTACGATAAAGGCTTGTGCGACTATATTATTAATCGCACAAGCCTTACTTACCTAAAATAAATTGGCTATCAATGCCAAAATATGAACGTGCTTGAGAAAGAAAGCGCTTTGACTTCAAACCAACATAACTTGGACAAGGACAGCTCTCTGCCTGAAACTGACAGATCTATATAAGAACGTTTAACACAAAAGTTATTTACTGGAGACGATTCATACTGGTGCAAACAATAGGCGAGCCACACACGAGTGTCCTGCACTAAGCATGCGTCACGCTCTACTGGTCATCTGCCACACGTGGCTGTGCCTACATTTTGCCACTCATTATGAAAAGAATGACACATCTAATAAAAATGAGAGCTCTTTTCTTTTTGTTTATAAATATTAATATAAACTTGATACAATCCATGAAGGAGTACTTAATAATGTAAACAATAGATAAGTTCTTGAACAATATTGATTATTCGGATTCCTTGCATATAAATGTAAAGGTTTGTATTTGCCTATATTTACACTACACAGAGAAAATTCTGCATTCATACACTCATGGCAGCTGTATCCCGTGTCTAATAGGTAGATTCACGTCCGCTGTGCGCATGCACATTTATACGCAACGTCAAAATATACCTACACAGCCTACACTCAAAGGTGCAAAAATGAAAATTCTCAAAGACCCGCATATTCATAAAACTCAGTTCACATCACATCGTATCGCCAATACACAATATCACCTCGACGCCTGCCTACTACTGTGGCTGCAGGCTGTGTCCTTGGCCTCAAGTCCGGCATGAGAGTTAAACGGCCGCATTTAGTCACGTCAGAATTTGTTTGACAAACAGACTCGGTCTATACGCACACTGACCACGGGCTCTTCGAGAGGGAATACTAGCGTGACCAACTCACTAAGCACGCAGGCTGGTTGCTGGGCTGGTTGCGTGGCTTTCAAGTTAACCTATAATCAGTCGGAAGGATAGTTACTGTCCAATGTTCACTCATTGTGTTCAAAAATAAGACAAATATCGGTCTCGCACTAGCGCGGGTTACCTCACAGTAACAGCGTGGGTCAGCGACCTGACGCCCCGCACCGACGCGACCTTGTGCGCGCATTCCGAACATTTTATTCTAATGAGTAAACTGGTCCAGTGAGCCTTATTTTATCAAAACATCCGGTAAACGACAATAGATTAGTGATTGACTGCAACAGTTCAAACTCTACACTCACATAGGACAATTTGTCTCATTAAATCATTTCTTCTCCATTAGCTTCCTCATAATTAATTAATCATGACTAGAAAAAGAAAGTTTATCATTTCGTAACAATTTCGACTAATATTATGCAATCGGTGCAAGTTGGAATGTTACGAACTCGGCGAAATGTGTCATTAAACCTTTTATGAAGGATTCCTTATTTTCGAGATGAATAATGGAATAGTGATCGTACCGCGTACGTGGGAAGTGCGGTACGTGCAGCCAGCTTCTTCCATTAGTAAAACGAGATCGCTTCTTCAAGATCCGACATATTTATATCTCTTCCAAAATCTTCACCGTTCTGTAATCTGCCGAAATAAATAGGTTCACATCTACATTCGATTTCGGCTAATCGGCTAATAAATGGTTAGAAACCACAATGATATTGGTAGTATTATACTAAATTATATGTTTACATTATACCACCAATTATTAGTACTGGTAACCACAACATCTTGTTTACACACATGTTCCACTCGATGCAGCGAAAGGGATGTTTCGATTACTATGGCACAATGGCTCCCTTCACCTTGGGTAAATCCTTCGTGTTATTGGTGGGGTGTGAAGGCTAAGGCTGAGCGACGGATTGGGCGAAAATATTGACGAAAACAAAAGCTAAGGATTAGTTTCTGAACAGTTACTTAAGTACCTACTAAATTAGGAACTAACTAACTTTTATTTTCCATGGTATCCATGGAAAAATATAAATGGAAAATCTTTGACTGGCATTATCTTTTACATTTTTTTTTTTAATTTTAAGTCATTTTCAATACGGAGTTCCCTTATCATTAATTTTATTGATTATAACCTGACATCACTCCGTACTTGTGTCGCCGAAGCTCACTAACGCCGAACATTCGGCATGCGTCCTGCGATCCGGCACTAACAATTATTATTCAGAAGCTGTTTGCATTGATTTGCAAGGACAGTGTTGTCTTCTCATGGGATTAGCACCTCCTCGCCCGCAGCCGTCGAGTTTACGTAAGAACTGACTCGAGCGGGCAAGATAAGACGAGTTATTCCGGCCTGATCCCCTCAACACCCACAGCCAACCCCCCACCCCCTGGATCCCCTGCTAGTTATTCTTCTGTTTACAACATTCATCATGCAGGTTGTCAGTATTACGAAGAGCCGATTATATTTAGAGCCTGAATAAAACCGTCACTGCTTAACTTTACTGGAGGTATACTTACGTTCCTCCGTATATATTATGTTCTATTCCGCCAACAAGAATCGGACGTGCGTGACGGTTTCTTGTACTCGTATTGTAGTAAGGCTGAGAGGTCTGTGATGGATACAAAAGGAAGGAATCCCTTGCGAATAGAGTCGTAACCAATGCTCACGGCGCCGCGGCATGCGGCGGCGGCGGCTAGTTTTGATAGGTCTTATCAAAACTCGCCGCCACCGCAGCGCCGTGTGTGGGGGTTCATACAAATCCAAGGGTGACTGATGCAGCGGCGCCGCGGCGGCGGCGGTGCCACTGCAGCTGCGGCATAATGTGTAAACGGAGTAATTCAATACCTACATGTGAAGATATATGAGTAAAGAGCGTATAGGCCGATTTGTTCGAAGCACACGACTCACTACCGCGGGCCGGGGGACGAGAGAGAACGCGCGGCTGCAATTGGTCAGTTCTTGTAGGTATGCCTATCGTTAGGGCTGCTCTACTTCATTATGGAAAAATAGCGATATCGATAAAATGGATTTGAACATTATGAAAAATACTCAAATAAAATCATAGAAATAATATTTAATCAAAATCAATCAATTACAAAAAAAAACATGTATCCTGTTATTAATCCTTTTTGTAACTAGATGTCTTGGAATGTTTCCTACAGTACTTCACCGCGCATGAAGGCATTTTGATGCGTTATAATTGCATAAAAAGTTATAAAAAATTGTATTAATTTAGCGTGCACAGAGGTCTAACACTTGGACACAACTAAAATGGTTACTAGTACCGTAGCCTATACATTGGCGACCAAAAGCCAATAGTTTTCGAGCGTCGGGGCACTGTGTGCGCAGTCAAGTGGTTATATAGTCTTTGGTATTACTCGTAGCTACCGTGACCTTGGCAAGATTTGCAGACTGGCGGCTAGAGAGTGGAGCTGTCTCCCTCTGTGGCACAGCGCTGAGCTTTACATAATGTTATACCTCGCTCTGTGTCACGACATTGAGCTACAGAACACTGCACAGTCTACACGTAACGTTACATTCACGGTCATTGCTCACTGGAATGTAAGACACAGTCACATGACTTATTTTGTATAAGTACAATCTTTTAAAATAAACCATTATTCAATTCATACGTTGAGCTAGGCTTTATCTAAAAATATAGTGACTCATTCAATAAATTGCAATCATTAAATGAATACGGTGACAAATCGCAAATTCCGTATCAAAAGAAAGTAAAAAGTTACGAGCCGTACATTACTGACGCTTAATTACTTTCTCTTGTACGGCAGTGCAGGATATCTATGACGTGGATTGATGTGCAGTATGGTACCTACTACGTGAGCATATCCGAGGTGCTGTCAATCTAAAGCACGGCAGATACCTACTTCACGCAACTCAATGGAAAAACACTGCGACACGCTAAATGATCAGAGCACGCGACTCATAGGGAACATTCCACGCAATCATTAAAACATGTAACAACATATTATACCGCAATTAAATCTGGGTCGTGGCGCCAAAAAAGCTATAACATTTTTATTTACTTAGTTCATAAAATACGGACGTATACGGAAACTACCACTCGTGAATTAAAACAAATAGCATCGAGACGGCGCGGCGGCGCCCGCAGCCAGGTTATTTGTTAGTGACGTTGCACGTGTTGCCAGGTTATTTGTTAGTGACTTTGCACGTGTTGCCAGGTTATTTGTTAGTGACTTTGCACGTGTTGCCAGGTTATTTGTTAGTGACTTTGCACGTGTTGCCAGGTTATTTGTTAGTGACTTTGCACGTGTTGCCAGGTTATTTGTTAGTGACTTTGCACGTGTTGCCAGGTTATTTGTTAGTGACTTTGCACGTGTTGCCAGGTTATTTGTTAGTGACTTTGCACGTGTTGCCAGGTTATTTGTTAGTGACTTTGCACGTGTTGCCAGGTTATTTGTTAGTGACTTTGCACGTGTTGCCAGGTTATTTGTTAGTGTCTTTGCAAGTGTTGCCAGGTTATTTGTTACTGACTTTGCACGTGTTGCCAGGTTATTTGTTACTGACTTTGCACGTGTTGCCAGGTTATTTGTTAGTGACTTTGCACGTGTTGCCAGGTTATTTGTTACTGACTTTGCACGTGTTGCCAGGTTATTTGTTACTGACTTTGCACGTGTTGCCAGGTTATTTGTTACTGACTTTGCACGTGTTGCCAGGTTATTTGTTAGTGACTTTGCAAGTGTTGCCAGGTTATTTGTTACTGACTTTGCACGTGTTGCCAGGTTATTTGTTAGTGACTTTGCACGTGATGCCAGGTTATTTGTTAGTGACTTTGCACGTGATGCCAGGTTATTTGTTAGTGACTTTGCACGTGATGCCAGGTTATTTGTTAGTGACTTTGCACGTGATGCCAGGTTATTTGTTAATGACTTTGCACGTGATGCCAGGTTATTTGTTAGTGACTTTGCACGTGATGCCAGGTTATTTGTTAGTGACTTTGCACGTGTTGCCAGGTTATTTGTTATTGACTTTGCACGTGATGCCAGGTTATTTGTTAATGACTTTGCACGTGTTGCCAAGTTATTTGTTAATGATAATACGATCACAATATATAGAGAGCATTTGTGTTACAAAAAAGGGCCATTTGCACCATGGTTTGCATTCGTCAGCAGGAATCTTGTAAGAGGCACTATGTAAATTTGAATATTCTCACAGTACCTTCCCTATACGTATTGGTGCTCCTAACACATTTTTATAAATATGTACAACGCGGTCACATTAACTCGGCGCTTAGCGTTGATGACGCAATTTTGTTATTTTGGTAATATACCTAAATATACCTAATAAAAAGTATAATTTAAACAACAACAGAAAACTAGCCAAATTATCGACACACGTATCGGTAACAAAGACAAGACAAAGGCCTAACACATGCTGGGCGAGCTAAGGAATGCGGGCCTCGCATTCCAGAGATGCGTCGAGTTAATGTGACCGCTTTGTACATCAATATGAGACTGAAGAGAAAAGAAAGCTTAGAGAGAGTACAAGAAGAAAAGATTTTAAATCCACTAATATTCCTAAACTTAATATAGTCGAAGACGGTACCTGCCACATGTCAGTGAACATTTTCAATAAACTGCCCGTTGATATAAAATTATCACTTTACAAAAGGGACTTCAAGTCTAAATTGAAGCTTTACCTACTGGAAGGCTGCTATTATTCTATGAATGATATTTAAATTGTAAACATACTTAGTATACTGGAAATGTATCATGATTGTTATTTTTGTTAGGTACTATTAGTCTGAAAATCTTCTATTGTTCTTTTACATTCATCTTCATCACTAATATTATAAAGACGAAAAATTTGTATTTTTGTTTGTTTGTAATGGATAAACTCAAAAACTATTTGACCGATTTTAAAAATTCTTTCACCATTAGAAAGCTACATTATCTGCGAGTAACATAGGCTATATTTTATTTTAGAAAAAAATAGGGGTCCGTAAGATATTTGGTTTTTCGGACCCAAAGTGTATAAAATCATCCCAAAAAGTTCCTTATTTGGCGTACGCCGCCTAAACCATAAAAGATAGAACCATAAAATGTTCTAATTAATTAAAGACCTTAAAAATATCTACAAAAAAGTCCGCAACACACTATACCTATCTATTTCGAGTTAAACACAACAACCATTTTTTTATTTAAAAATCTTGAATTTTTTTAGGACTTCATTTAAACGCATTTATTTTACACATATCATTACATTACTCCTTATCAAAATAAACTATTTTGCCACAAAGTAATGTTTATGTAGATAATATTTAGTCTTTAATTCATTAAAATTGGACGTTTGGTATGAAAGTTATGGCGAAATCAATATAATAAGTACTATTTCTGCGCTCCGCGGCCCGTGGCGACAGGCGAAGTAGGCGTCACCGAGGCCGGGTGCGGATGCGGGAGGTGAGCTTAGGTCTGTGAAATGCTGAATTTACTTTTGGGTAGTTGAACACATGGGATCAAACTTAGGCTTTTTGTAGCGGTAATCGACATCCACGCAGGCGGAGCCGCGGGGAACCGCTATAGGTTATATAAATCAGAATAACACATAGGCTACTTTTTGTCGCGAAAACCGACATCCACGCGGGCGGAGCCGCGGGCGACCGCTAGTATGACATATAAGTAAGTAATTGACATTGGACATCTCTGACATTGGCTATATTTAATTATTTGTAGCATTATTATTCTAATTATTTAAATGACATCTATTTATTATTATTATTACTCTTCCTCATAGTAATTAAGTGGCATGTATTTTATTGTTGTTTTATTTTTTTTGTATTTCTTAAGCTATAAAATAATTTTTAATATTCGACACAATGTAAAAATTGTCATGAATAAATAAATAAATAAAAAATGACTTTGCACGTGTTGCCAGGTGCTATCCTACACAAAGCGATAGTCAATGAACACGTTTAACCCGAACCTTCATCTCCATTCCGCGGTTTCATAATAGAATTCTCGGGACAAAGGATTTTATTATAATGGCGACATAGTTCCAAACGCTCACAATGTCAGTAAGTGCGCCAAGGAATTTGTGGCTCATTATTGTGCGGTTGTGCGGGACTGCGGTGTCATAAAATTTAATAGTGTTATGTTTCCAACCCCCTAAAGTTTAATTGAAATAACGCTCTCAGTTGTACCTGAAAATAATATTTGTTATAATACAACTGCCACTGTACTTACAAACAAACCGCTAAACGTAGTAACCCCCTGCAACTACTAACTAGGCTCCGACGACCAGCAGATGCCTGAAAAGTCTTCCAACACTATCCTCCATTTAATTGCCTTCCCTTACTGTCCCCGTGGACACGACACACATATGTACAGCTGACTCGAAGGCATGTCACTTGAGACAATGCTATTCGTAGAACCAAGTGACATGACTTAATTTTGTCACTAATGTACATTTTATTAAGTAATCCACATTCAGTGAGTGACAGCAAGAAGCCTATTTGAAGTAGTGTAAGTGCAATCCGTTCATTGATGGGTCTCGCAGTATAAATCACTTTACATCACTTCCGAATAACACCGAACAGTTCCGAAGCAGTTGATTGCCTAGTGCGCGCGTGTTCGACTACTAATCACTATTACGTGCAAGTTACAAGGTACCTATGCGAGTAACCTACTCAGTAATCTACGAAGTAACTAAATTATTAATGAATTCATTTGGATAAACTCTATTTTGGACGAAGTTACGAACCAATGAGTACTGAATGGTTTATTCTTTTGTAAGAAGAAGAAGAAACAAAACGATGTTAGCTATACTGTTCATAGTGCAGTTTATTAAGGTAATGAACAAAATCATTTCCGTTTACTTTAAATAATATACTTAACATAAACTTTGTTCAAGTTTGTACTGAATGAGTTCACATGTCTGCAGAAAACGACAGTTACCACGTTACTAATGTCACAAATGTATTATTAATGCACTAACCTTACTTACCTTACTTTAACTTTACCCTTACAGCTCAAATATGTACGAAGCTTGTGTCGTCTAATGGCATATGCGCGAGGTCAACTAACTCTACTGTAGCTAATAATATAATATACTAATTATTATGAACAAATTAACATCGTTATTGTAATGTTCTACTCATGATTTGTGTCTTCCGCTGATCATTATTATTTTGTTTCATTGATCGCACTTTCGATAGAGGCAACTGTAAGAGTATTCTATAAGAAATGAAATAGCTTCACTGCAGAACTCGAATAAGATCGGCATCATTATCCTCATTGTGAAGTGCATAACATCGTTATTGTAATGTTCTACTCATGATTTGTGTCTTCCGCTGATCATTATTATTTTGTTTCATTAATCGCACTTTCGATAGAGGCAACTGTAAGAGTATTCTATAAGAAATGAAATAGCTTCACTGCAGAACTCGAATAAGATCGGCATCATTATCCTCATTGTGAAGTGCATAATTCACTTGTTGCTGAATAGAACGTTCTGTAGAGATATCGCAGACGGTGAGTGAGCCGCTTTACTTCGGCATTGGCGCCGATTCCCTTGTTCACAAACTAAATTAAATTTAAGTTCCGTGCATCTCTTTCTTTCTATTTCATTAAGAAAAGGACAGAAGATAAATATTAGTTTAGTCCTGCCAAATTAAGATACTCCATAGCAAGTTTTGGACGTGATTAAAAACATGGCTACTAAAAATACGTCAATTTACGTTAGGCGCTGTCTAATTTGACAGGACTAAACTAATATTTATCTTCTGTCCTTTTCTTAATGAAATAGAAAGAAAAAGATTTACTGAACTTAAATTAAGTTTAGTTTGTGAACAAGGGAATCGGCGCCAATATCTAACTGCCGCTACGATAGCGCTACGTAACCTTTACGCCAGCGCTACGCTAACGCTACGCACCGCTACAAGCTGCTATGCACCGTCGTGCTACGCCACCGTCGCGGTACGCCACCGCTGTGCTACCGCTACGCTAACGCTACGCACCGCTACGAGCCGCTATGCACCTTCGTGCTACGCCACCGTCGCGCTACGCCACCGCTGTGCTACCGATACGCTAACGCTACGCACCGCTACGAGCCGCTATGCACCTTTGTGCTACGCCACCGTCGCGCTACGCCACCGCTGTGCTAACGCTACGCACCGCTACGAGCCGCCATGCACCGTCGTGCTACGCCACCGCTGTGCTACCGCTACGCTAACGCTACGCACCGCTACGAGCCGCTATGCACCGTCGTGCTACGCCACCGTCGCGCTACGCCAGCGCTGTGCTACCGCTGCGATAACGCTACGCACTGCTACGAGCCGCTATGCACCGTCGTGCTACGCCACCGCTGTGCTACCGCTACGCTAACGCTACGAACCGCTACCAGCCGCTATGCACCGTCGTGCTACGCCACCGCTGTGCCACCGCTACGCTAACGCTACGCACCGCTACGAGCCGCTATGCACCGTTGTGCTACGCCACCATCGAGCTACGCCACCGCTGCACCGCTGTGCTTTCGCTACGCTAACTCCACGCTGATGGAGGTTATATACCTACATGACAGTGTTTCAAATTCGAGTAAAATAGGTTGGAATTTGCCACTTATAAACTATTTCGACAAATAGAAAAAGTCAATGTTGTTTTACATTATTGAGGACGATCCTAATAACCACAATGATATCTGCCGCCCGCACTGCACCACAGATCGCGTATCGTTCGCAGATTTTCTCTCTGTTTACTCAACAAATAATTAATTAACATGCGTTAGTTTGTTCCACAGCACAGCTTACACTGAATGCCGCGCTGTTTGGATGACTATCTCTCAACTATTCACTTCGCGTAAACTTTATGCCGGCAGTCTCAACATTTCAGTCTACACCATTTCAGATAAATCTCGGCCTGAACGCTTTAACATTATTCACTCTACCTAGCAACTGGATGAATTTACTGGCCATAAGTTCCTCTCGGTTCATCAGCACAAAGGTGCCGACAAAACGCCTCCTTAACTACTGACCTGTCGTAGTTCGTAGCTGCGAGTCGCAGGCCGCCGACCGGCCGAGATAACGAACGGCCTCGCATTCCGCGCCCGTTATTACTATGTGTAGATCGAGTGCTCTGCGGCACCGTACAGGCCGCGCTAGGTTTCTTCCTAATAAATCTAGCAGATAACGCGGTACTAAATCACTATATATACACAACACATTGTTGTTTGAAAGACCTTCCTAGCAAGCATACCGGGCCACTCAGAAAGTATTGCGAAAAAAAGTTTTTATATATGAGAGACTGGTCAGTTATAATCTATTTTGAAAATATGATTATTGGTACGTTCCAATTTCAAAATTTCCCTCCACAACGTTTGCAAGCTAATTGTCGTGTCTCATTAAAAAATGTATAATATTTTCTGATAGATTAGGATCAGGTTTTGGATCATTATTAAATAACCGCTCTAAACATACTATAGTTAACTGTTGTTATCATAACATGCATTTTAATGAGCTTGTTCATAAAATAAAATATACACAAAATAAATGAGCAGACTGCTGTAGTTCTTTTAATTGAAAACAGTCTGAGCTTAACAAAAAAGGGACATAGTTAATGGTATTGACACCGTACTTAAATTAAAACTAGGTAAGTTAATATTATGTGGTGCATTGCCATATTCTGATAATTTGTATGATGCAGAAAACGATTACATAATAATATAAAGTTTAATCAACTTAATGCATATTTTGACATGTCGTCATAGTGACCGTTTATTGTATTTTGATACAAACTATTTTGTTAGAGATTTTGTATTAGTTCAGGAACATATGTTTCTTCCCAATAAAAGTCAACATGTATTGGCTACTTTGTTAGCTTACAATATACACGCAGTTATTGATAATTTAACTGGGACTAGGTTAAGTGACGAAGCAGTATTATCTAGTACTTCTAATAATACTGTAATTCATTCTTTAAAGTTTTAGAGTCGACAAAAGAGAAGCATATTAAGAATATTTTACTAAATCACCAAAATATAAATCGCTGCTCTTGCAAAATCCTAGATGTGAAAATGTAAATAGATAAATACCTTATGTTTTTGTGAAACCTGGTTAAAATATAGAATAGATAGAATGTTGTTTAATGTAAATAATTTTTCAGGTGCCAGTGCATACAACAGGTCCTCAATAGGAGGCGGTACTTTGATATTATGAAATATTTTTTTTAGATATAAAGAAAGAGGAATTACTGCTTGCTCTGTTGATCGCTTATGTGAGGTAGCATGTGCAGAAGTTAAAGGCCTCTTAAGGGGTCTTATGTGTTTATAGACCACCAGCCTCAAATTTGTCATCATTTTTGATAATAATGGAAGAAATACTAGGTAAACTTCATAAAGATAGTAAATTTTGTTTTTGTTTGTGGTGATCTAAATATTGATCTATTAGTTAACTTACCAGAAAAATGTTAGCTAATCTCATTGTTTAAATCATTTAATTTAAAATGTAGGTATATTTAATGAACCGACTAGAATAACAGCAACTTCAGCTTCATTCATCAACAATGTAGTTACTAATTGTAAAATAAAAGACTCGTCCTTAATTAGTGGCGTCTGGTCTGACCATACTGGTCAACTTGTATCATTTAACTTATGTAAAAGATTACACATAGATTCCCCATTCAATTAAGACCTCTAACTAAAAATAAATTGAAAATGTTTATTAATATTGTTCCTAGCAATCTTTCAACAGCTAGTTTTGATTCACAAGATCAACATAAACTATGGTATTTTTTTTTACAGTACCTATGCCAAGAATTCAATAAAGCATGTCCAGTAAAAAAGTTACTATCAATACTAAACCAAAATTTAGTGAATGGGCCACTGCCGGCATTGGAAAAAAGCAGAGATATATAATCTGTGTCACGAGAAATCATTAACTTCTGATCAAGTTCTTCATAATTATGTAAGAATCTATTCTAAAATATTCAAAAGATTCTGCGCTGAGGTTAAATCTAAATTAATAAGTAACAAAATTAGTATGTCCAATAATAAAATAAAATCTGTGTGGCAGGTAATTAACAAAGAAACTGGAAACACAAAACAGCGAGATCAGAATTAGTTGTCCCTAAAAATTGATAATGAAACTATTTCAGAAAAGTTAAAAGTTGCTAAAACACTAGAATTTTTTTTAACAACATCCCTATAGAGGTTACAAAGTCTTTCCCCTCATTACCTACAGGAAAAGTTTTTAACCAGTGCGCAAATTTTGACATAATAAACTTGAATGTATTTTAATAAACACGTATTTTTTGTTTTGATATGTTTCAATAGTAAAAAATTAAGTTAACGCTTACGAGACTTGTTTACTCAGAAATTTATTTTATGGACGTCGCTTGCCAGTCCGTCGACCGGTGGCCCGATTCACGCCGCGCGTCGACCGGTCGCCTGACGCGCCAGCTGCTATCAGAAGTACTCACGCGCGCTCGGTCTATGCGACGGCGGATTATTGACCCCAGTTTAGCGCTACAATTTTTTAAGTGTAGACTGTGTAAAGTTATTTGTAAACGTAATTTTTCGTAAATTCCAATTTATCCTTCATACCTTCATGGGCTTAGGACCATCAAAATGCAGAAAATAAATCATAATAAGTAAGAAAGTAATACGTTTAAGTCCATTCAAAATAAAACATTTAGGTATGATAGGTACTTAGACATGATACAATTTAGATTGAAACAATTGCATTTTGGCGTATTTAAAAAATTGGAATCAACTATCTTACAACAATGTCTAATCAAAGAGAACCTAACACACTAAGATTGTTTATAATTTCTTCTTACCTCTACATTTTATTAATCATAATATTTTAGGTATTGTTCGAAGTGACCTCCTCTTTTTTCAAGGCATAAACGTGCACGTTTAAATAAGTAAGCATTTAGTTTGTTTAGGACACTAACACCACTTTTTACTTCATTGAAAGCGTTAATTATTTTTTCTTTCAAGTCATCTAGGCTCTGAGCCTCTTCTACATACGAGGTACGCTCGCATACGAGGTACGCTCTCCCTTTCGTATCTTCTTCGTGCTGCTCGTAAATTTTCATTGCTTAACAAATACACTCGCACCATTTCATAATACTCGCGGTGAGTAAAATGAGACATTGTCACTACGCTAGTCTAGTACGCGGCACAACGCGCAGGGACGGCGAAGGGCACGCCGAACATCCGACCTCCGCTTCCGCAAGTGACGTACTGCATGTGCACGCGTTTTGTTTATCAAACGCCGCGCCGGCGCCGCATGCCCCCGCACCCCCGTCTCGTGCGCTAGGCGTGGTCCAGCGGCCGGCGGCCTTCGCGTTTTCATTCATGCTCATTCATAGTATTACTATTAAATTATATCCATGTCTTGCTTATTTCAAATTGGGACAAAGTGGAAAAATGAAAAAAAAAAAGTCATAAACTAAAAATGGAAATGTGTTCTATTGCTTACACTGAGCCACCAAAAAAAATTTACGCAGTGGTTAAAAATTTATCCTGTATATTAGCTGAAGCTCTTCTTAAAGAAAACTTTAATAAGGATATTCCAAGCTTTGAATTCAAGCCCAGTTCTGTTGCCACAATTAAAAAAGCATTTAAAAGTCTTAACATAGAAAACACTAAAGACTTATGGGAGATTTCTGTTAAGGTTCTTGGAGATATTATTGACACAATTGCCCCTGCCCTAACAGGCATATTTAATAAATGTTTAGACAACGGTACGTTTCCTGACTTAATGAAACATAGCAAAGTAGTACCAATTTTCAAATCGGGTAGTAAGTTTGATCCCTCCAATTATAGACCTATATCTGTGCTACCAGCATTGAGCAAAATGTATGAAAAAATCATGCTGAACCAGATGTTGTCACATTTTAATTGAAATGGAATTTTACATAGTCGCCAGTTAGGTTTCACAAAAGGTAGATCGACGACGGACGCGGGAGTACAACTTATCAGTCACATTTTGGAATCCTGGAAGAAGTTCCGGGATGGAATTGGCATTTTCTGTGACCTCTCAAAAGCGTTTGACTGCGTTAACCATAATACACTGATCTGTAAATTGTGCCATTAGGGAATTCGTGGACAAGCTGCTGATCTTGTTCTTTCCTATCTGTCAAAGCGGCAGCAAAAAGTAAACGTTAACGGGGCGAGGTCATCGCGGTCTCTAGTTAAGATGGGCGTGCCTCAAGGCTCAATTCTTGGCCCTTTCCTATTTCTAGTTTATGTTAATGACCTTCCTTACATGATGGCTAACTTGTCAGATATCATTTTATTCGCTGATGATACTTCCCTTATTTTTTAAATAGAAAAGATACGGATGTCTTACGTGTCACCAATAGCCGTGAATCTTTTACTTAATGCGAATAAAACTAAATATCTTAAGTTCTCATTAACGAATGTATCACAAGTGGGTCTGAATTTAAAACTTGATGGCAAAAAACTAGATGTTGTTACGGAAACTGTATTTCTAGGAATTACTTTAGATTCAAAATTACAAGTAGACATGTATAGCCACAGCTACGTTAGTATACTTCGCATATTTCCAAAGTATTATGTGTTATGGTGTTCTGCTGTGGGATCGGCAGCTGAAGTAGATTCAATTTTCATTTTACAAAAGAGGGCAATCCGCGCAATTTATAAAATGGGTCCTCGCGAGTCTTTTAGAAACAAATTCAAAAAAATTGATATATTAACTCTGCCTTAGAAAGTATTTAGTATGATCGCAAAAACTAGCCTTTTTAAAATAAGAAGCGATTTCCATACTATAATCGCACGTAGTAAAAGTGAAATTGTGTTACCTAAATTTAGATTAACTAAAACTAGCAAGTAATTTCTTGTAAACAGCATCCGTTTTTACCCGGCTGCGTCAGAAGGAGGGTTATGTTTTTCGAGTGTATGTATGTATGTATGTATGTATATTTATTTGGCACGCTCTGTAGCCTAAACGGCTTGATCGATTTCAGCTTGAGAGGTGCCGTTAGATTCGTCTTAATTGTGAGAGTGACACTGGGTATATCAAAATTTAAAAAAAATTAAAATGGCCGATTTTTGGCGCAATATGTCTTCAAAAAAAATTTTTTTCTCGAAACTTATCGAGTGGGGTATCAAAATAAAGGGTTTTAAAAGGTGATTACAAAAATATATACAACTTATATGGTTAAAAGTAATTCGAAGTGACAAATCGTAAAAACAAGTACCAGAAACTAAATCGTTTGCGAAATCTTTCACATTTGTAAACTAAAAAGCTGGAAATAAAAAAAGTAATTTAAAAAATAAAAAAAACCCGACTGCGAAACTGAAAAGCTACAAACAAGCCCATTTTAAATTAAATAAAAGTTGGAAGCAGGCGGGACCCATACCATTTTTATCATATTTTCGAATTCAAATGGGTCCCGCCTTTTTTTTTTTTTTTTTTTTTGAGGATGGGAAATCATCAAATGACTCCTCCCGCTCTGGGTGGAGCGGAAGGGAGTGTCAGACTCTTACTGACTAAAACCCACCCGTGTTCCTTCCTTAGCCCTTTATGTTCCGGGCCAGCGGTAACCCTTTCGGACAATCCCGCTGACCCGGCAGGCTTCGGCCCTAAGGGGCCCCTCCTCGATGCTGACATCTCTTTGAGGCGCGCGTGGAACACGTACGCGCCGTCCGGCACGGGCCTGGTCCTGATCGGGCGGTGAGCTACCCATTACTCTCCGCCCGCAGGCCCGCGCCTACGGTGGCCGGGAGTCGTCACGCGGCTCCCGACGCCCGGAGCGTCTCCCGCGGCGGCTGGGACGGGAGGCTCTCTCCCTGAGCCGTTCCGCCACCTCCTTCGCTAGCATGACTGCTTCGCAGAAGGAGGTGACTGCCTCCCACTCCCTCTCGCCCCGGACCATGGCTTGCACCAGGGCCGGACGCGAGAGGTCGCCGTCGCTGCCAATCGCCTCTACGAGGACACGGCGGTGCTCCGCCCAAGCGGGGCAGACCTCCACCGTGTGCTCCACCGTGTCCTCTGGGCGATCCTGGCAATGGTGACACCCGGGCGTTTCCTCCCGCCTGATGATGTGCAGGAACCTCCCGAAACTTCCGTGTCCGGTGAGGACCTGCGTCAGGCGAAAGGTGAGGGCGCCGTGGCGCCTCTCTAGCCACTCCTCAAAGAGGGGTCTTATCGCCGCTATCGCGGCGTGCCCGGGTCCCGCCTGCTTCCAACTTTTATTTAATTTAAAATGGGCTTATTTGTAGCTTTTCAGTTTCGCAGTCGGGTTTTATTTTTTTATTTTTTAAATTAATTTTTAAATTACTTTTTATAACAAGTTGCCAAAGCCAGTTACAGAACTTAGCGATGGAAAGTTCAAAACCCTCATCAAACGTGTCATCAAAAAAGCATCATCATCATCATCTGCCTACCTATCAACTATGTTTAGGTCGGCTTCCAGTCTAACCGGATGCAGCTGAATACCAGTATTTTACATGGAGCGACTGCCTGTCTGACTTCCACAACCCAGTTACTGGGTAATACGATACCCCTTTTTTTATATCAAAAAAGCATATTATACGGTTAAAGACTACGTTGAAGACAAGGTAGTTTGGCAATAATTCCTTCTGCACATGTGGCTTCCCTGGCACTTCATGAACGTCATAACTATGTAAATGTCTATTAACTGCTCTCAAATTACGATGTTTATTTTTTATTTATTTTTTACATACTTCTTTGACGTAATCTTTTTATTATTTGACATTATATACAGATAATTCTAATTTTTCACCCTTTTATTAGTTGTTGTAATGGGAATCATAGGTATCACTTGGTTTTAGTAGGTTTTTATATTTTATCTTTTTATATAGCCTTTTGATAGATTCTTATTTTGCAAATGTGAGGACTTTGTAGATCTAGTAGACTTTAGATCTGTAGACCATTTTTTTATTTTATCAAGTACCTGGTACTTGTTGACAGGCCTACGTTGTCCTCCCATAACAATTGTAATTTGAAAACATTGTAAAAGCCAATTATTTTTAAAAAGAATAACCGTTGAGCTTCTTGCCAGTTCTTCTCCATAGGAAACGACCAATTGGAACCGTACACCTAGCTTCTGACGTTTCATAAGTGCCTATGTAGGTTTATGTGAAATAAAATATTTTGATTTGATTTTGATTTTGAACGGATCTGCGCCGGAAACATTTTCGCGCTATGATTTTTTACGATTTCAAGTGTCGCCTGAAACCGGACGAATCATACAATAGACTTCAAATGGCACTCATGGATGAAGGCCCTTCTAAGACAACCGTGTATCGTTGATATAACGAACTCAAGCGCGATCAACTATCTTTGGGGGATGAAGAAAGAAGTGCCCTTTGATGGCTGTTAAGGAAGAAAACGTGCTAGCAGTGAAAAATTTAATCCAAGATAACAGGCGAGTTACGTATCCAGAAATTCAGCACATACTGCAGGTTGGATCGGGAAGCCTTCACGAAATTCTACACGTGCATCTTCGCGTGTGGAGGATAGTTTCAGGCTGGGTGCCGCACAACCTCACCAATGCTCAGAAGCAGGCCCGGGTGGAATGGTGCCGTGATATGATAAACAAATTTGAAGAAGGCTCGTCTCGGTGTGTTTACGACACCATTACAGTCTTGAATTTATCAATACGATCCAGAAACTAAGCGCCAGCCGACGGTTTGGATGTTTCAAACCGAATCAACGCCTACCAAAGTGAAGCGATCTAGAAGCGGGGGAAGATTTTGATCGCGAGCTTTTTCAATTTGATTGGCTACTTGGTGCCAATTAAGGAATTGGCACCAAGTACGGAACCTAAGAAGCATCAACGCTGAACGGTATACTACCAAATGCTTGACAGAAGTTTTCTCTGTTGTGAGCAACAAGCGACTAAATACAGGGCTCCGCGGGCTACTGCTTCACCACGACAACGCGCCTTCACACACCGCGCTCAAAACGAGGGATTTCCTGGTCAGCACGCGCCGGTCAAACTCCTAAGTCACACTCCTTACAGCCCTGACCTAGCACCGTGTGACTTCTTTTTATTCCCGAATTTAAAAAATTTGCTCAAAGGGGTACAATTTTCGTCGCCGGAAGATGCCCTGTCAGCGTTCGAGCAGGCTGTAAACGACGTGTCTATAAACGACTGTCTGCGGCGAACTGGAAAAAGTGCTTCAAAAACTGGTTCAGACGCATAAAACTTTGTATAGAGGCTAGTGGAGAGTACTTTGAAAAGATTTAATAAAAAAATATTTACTTAGAACATTTATTTTTATTTTCGCTAAACTTTCTGAGTGTTCCACGTATATATTATAGCAGCTTGCTTAAATATTATCCGCGACCTTATCGTACTAATCACGTCGTGACACTTTAATGTTACAAAATTATATCGTGAGGTTAAATTATTTTCTTTTTAAATACTCTATGATTCAATCAAAAATAGTTCGTTTTAATAAACATACAATGGTTTGTACCGCTCAATCTTGTTCCTGCCTCTGACATAGACTGGCAGTCACTAATTAAGTCTTTAACTACATCGTGCGCGGGCGCCGAAGATACACGCAAGTGGTTACTTTGCTTAAGTTTGGCGACAATTGACAACATGACCTAACATGCACTTTGCTAAGTGACGCACAAATTGACAACATGACCTAACATACACTTTGCGAAGTGACGTACAAATTGACAACATGACCTAACATACACTTTGCGAAGTGACGTACAAATTGACAACATGACCTAACATACACTTTGCGAAGTGACGCACAAATTGACAACATGACCTAACATACACTTTGCGAAGTGACGTACAAATTGACAACATGACCTAACATACACTTTGCGAAGTGACGTACAAATTGACAACATGACCTAACATACACTTTGCGAAGTGACGTACAAATTGACAACATGACCTAACATACACTTTGCGAAGTGACGTACAAATTGACAACATGACCTAACATACACTTTGCGAAGTGACGCACAAATTGACAACATGACCTAACATACACTTTGCGAAGTGACGTACAAATTGACAACATGACCTAACATACACTTTGCGAAGTGACGTACAAATTGACAACATGACCTAACATACACTTTGCGATGTGACGTACGGTTAGCGCCAAAAGTCCATACGCAATATCAGAAAGCATTAGCTTGAAGCTTAACTTTACTTACGACCTTCTTTTAATGAGTAATTTCTATACTATAGACACACAAGTGATTGTAGTTCATAATTTCAACTTGATATTGTGAGTCAAGATGGCCTAGTGGTTAAGCGCCTGCATGCGTGAATCAGTGAGCCGTGTGTTCAAATCTCACGCAGTACTTTAGACTTTTTGTAAGTTTTTACTCGATTGATGGGACAGAAATATAATATTCTTTATCTTGTTCGCTTTGTTCACACGTTTCGTAAATTTAGAAAGGTAGATCATAGAAAACTAAATAAAGAATTTAGATTTCTGTAAGGTAGACATGAGTTACATGAATATTTAACTTGATCGGAATTAACGTTGTCGATTGGTTTTAGTTGTTGGTTAATGACGTGTGGTTTAATACATAGCGCTATTGTATTTATTCTCAAAATGCAGGCAAATATTAATATTGAGACGAGGGCGACTATTATTGCGCTGCATAAAAGTGGTCTTAATAGAACACAAATATCTGACGAAACCGGACTGAATGTGAGTATAATATTTATGAATTGTAACTGAAACTTATATTTGAAATTTATACTTACCTAATATTATTTGGTGACTTAAGGATTAATTCTTTTCATTGTTTTTTAATTTTATCATGAGGCCTAAAATATAACTAATTAGTGATTATTATTGCATTTATGAATGCAGAGTTTTAATATTGTATTGTTATATTAAATAAAAAATAATAAACAAATAAAGTCAATAATAACTAGTAATATAAAATTTAAGTCACTTTAGTATTTTGTTATAGCTGCCTAATATCTCTTTTTTTTTGTTTTAGAGGAATACTGTAAATCTCTGGATCAAAAGATATGAGGAAGAGGGTAGCCTTGTTAGTCGACAGCGAAGTGGCAGGCCGTCGCTTATTAGCGAGGCGCAGCGACGACATATGGTGGGCGAGTATGATACAAATGGTTTCACACCAACGAAACATTTCGCGGTATTATTCGACACCTCTTTGCAAACTGTTCGCCGTGCCCTCCACGCAGAAGGCTTGCATCACAGAAGACCAGCTAAAAAGCTAAAAAGATTTAAAGTTATTTTTTCATAAACTCATTTTTGTTTACATTTTTGGCAAATAAATCGCGAATGCAGATTAGATGTTTAGGTTGTAATAATTATAAGGTGTAACTAAATATTTAGTAATACCTATTGAGGTTTAGTTTCAATCTTCTTTTCGTCAAGAAAACGAACACTTAAGCTATACCTCAAAAAATTCATTGTGACGTTACATAATGTTCATAAAGTTTAAATCATACTTAATAAATATTAGTTTGCAATAAACTATGCAAAATACCGATACCTATATTAGGTGGGTATCAACAATTATATTTGTGTTATTAGAATATCCTTTCCTTGATAAGTTATTATGAATTGACTAAGTGGGGTATACAATAAAAATCTTATGAACGGTGACAAGAGAACTTCTTTTATTTAGGTAGGAATGTGACGTCACCACTCACCACTGAGTAATTTAATTATTATTGTATTGTGGCAAGGAGTCCGCGATCTTTTTATTTACGTGCGTAGGTTTTCTAGTTGTGGTTTGTTAGACTACCCACACAGAGTAGTAATTAAAACACAATATTATTATATTACTAAGATACAATATTTTAAGTCTAATGGTCGTAGTTCACTGATTACCTGCTTAATTCAATAGATATGTTCCTTATGAGAAAATAAACTGTTTTAAATATAACTTTATTTATAAAATTATAACGAATAAACATTTTGAAATCACTTATAAAACTTCTTTATTTTTAACCCCATATTTCAATAACAATAGAATAATACAAATAAAATAATTATTATATTAATATTTTCGTGTATTAATCTATCGAATAATAAAAAAAGACAAAGATTATTGTTGAAACGATAAATATATGTTTTATTTCGAGATTAGAACCCAGGCCTACGGGTTTACTAACCCAATACACATCGCTACCCGCTATCGCTACTTGCTATGAAGATGTGAATCTTAGCAATCGTATGAACTAACCAAGGTCATACGTAATTATGCCTGTGTGAAATAGCGACATTATTTTTGTTTCGTTCGACGACGCTAGCCAGTGTTCGAAATCTGAAGTGTGCGTTCAGTGGTGATCACTTACACACACAGATGTACGGGCCTGGGGCCCGCTGCCGTCTTCACAGGATTATGACCCTTATTATGCTTAAGGAATTATGTTGCGTACTGTACAAATTGACAACATGACCTAACATACACTTTGCGAAGTGACGTACAAATTGACAACATGACCTAACATACACTTTGCGAAGTGACGTAGAAATTGACAACATGAGCTAACATACACTTTGCGAAGTGACGTAGAAATCCCATTCCTTTGTTCAATGGTTGTTACATTCATCAAGCTCTACAGCGAGCGGATAACGGATGAAAACTATCATCACAATATCAATAATATTGGGAGTAACAAATTTAATAATTTAAGTTTAATAATACATTTCCGATTAATGCATTAAAGCCCATAAGTCATCCTGAATAAGCATATTGATTGGCGTTTTGTACAGATTGTGTAATAAGAAGCTAGTGCCTCCACTAGGTCGCGCTGGCGCAGCAAGGGCCGGAATTATACACGTCGCGACGAGATTAATCACTGAAGGTGTCCGGATTCAGTGAGATTAATAGTCTCTCTACATCAGTTTTATCTATTTGAAAAAGTATTATCCTGCAGTCGAACGTCTCAATCTACGTTAATTATTACTCGCAGTTTTTCCAAAAGTAGAGACCTTGCCAGGTTGAATATTCCCCGTCTCCCATAGGCTAAGCTCGCCAGATTGCAAAACTTTGTTTAATAAAACCTGGTTAGGTTAGGTTATGTTTCGTAATTAATCAACGAAAGGTCATGTCACGGTAATATTATCTAACAGTATTTGTGACTCGGCCCTGTTCTTGAAATAATTACCTACAGCCGCGCGAGACGTAAGCACGCGTTAGGGCTGCCCGCCTAAAGTATTTTAATTTCATCAACGTGATTGAGTTTCTTTCTAGTTTCGTGATTGTAAATATTATATATTCTATTAAAAAAAAAATCGGATCAAGAGCTATAACTACCTATTACAAAATCTTACTTAAAAAGTAAATTATAATATAAATCTTACGAGGTAGGTACCTACTATTTATTACTCTCATAATCATTTCATAATGATATTTCGTCTAATTCCATAATAATGTAAGTAGCTAAGTACCTAGCCTAGCCTAGGAAACTACCCACAAGTTTTTTTTTTAACGCGAGCGTAGGTAAGTCCCTCATGTGTCACTTTTTGCACCCTATCCACTTATTTATTTATTAATCCAGGTATTTTACTCGGTGGAAAAAGCGAAATACCCACCTATTAAAAAAACCGGTCAAGAGCGAGTCGGACTCGCGCACCGAGGGTTCCGTGCCATCACGTTTTTAAATTTTCATTGATGAGGCCTATATTCGTCAGAGAACTTTAACACTGCGCGCTGCGGTGTAGAATATTGCAGTTATATGTCAGCGCCATTTCTTGACCGCTACTGGAACTAATGTTACTATTGTTGATGATTTCTGAAAAAATGTGCTATTTAGAGACATTGTTTTATGTTTCCTGTAATCTTTACATAAACTTCTATCACATAGAATCATTTCAGATTTTTCTCTACACAAACGTCGGAGATAGATAAGGGGGAACGGTATTTTTTTTTTTAATTTTCATCAAAAATCCAACTATGCGGCCTAAAAAAAATGAAAAATTGTTTGAGAATGTGCAAACTACGCTGTTTCATATGATACCCCACATGCCCTAGTAGTCCCACTTCGAATTTTTCAGAACCCCTTTCAGTCCGTGTTGCAAAATATATATATAAATATTTTTATTTCTTTATTATTTGCAAAATAGTTTGGCACACGTCATCTAATACTATTCCAAATTTCAAGTTGATAGCATTAGTAGTTCTTGAGATATCCAGCTGTGACAGACAGACAGACTGAGTCGCACCATAAGGGTTCTTTTTTACCATTTTGGTACGGAACCCTAAAAAGAAACAAATTGCGTACTAGTAGGTATATTTTTTTTTTTATAGTCTTACCTTTCGGAGTTTCCAGGTACTTAATTTAAAAACTGGCCCAGTGCGGGTCGGACTCGCACACGAAGGGTTCCGTACCACAAGGCAAAAACGCCGAAACAAACACGTTTTGTTGTATGGGAGCCCCCCTTAAATATTTATTTTATTTTGTTTTTAGTATTTGTTGTTATAGCGGCAACAGAAATACATAATTTGTGAAAATTTCAACTCTCTAGCTATCGCGGTTCTTGAGATACTGCCTGGTGACGGACAGACAGCGAAATCTTAGTAATAGGGTCCCGTTTTTACCCTTTGGGTACGGAACCCTAAAAATGTTATCTCTGGGTGCGTTAATGACGAATTCAAGCAACCAAAAACAGCACAATATACTCTATAACTGCTCTTTGCCATATTACAAAACGATCACACCGTCAGGACGTCACTGTAGCGCATTCGCGTCTGTTTGTTTACTGAGTGTCTACCGAACTCGAGGCTCGTAGGTATGACTCGCGTTCCGACCGTATGTATGAAGATAGAATACTGTAGATAACATTACCGTGGTCATGTCGAAGTTTCACTAAAGAATTGCGGACACCTACATAGGTACAGTCCGAACAGTCACTCTGAGTTACGGCGACCCTTGTCTAAAAGCTTTCTGGTATTTTGGGATGCTCTTAAATAAGTTTGTTCCAAACAGTCAAACTGGTTTTAATCTAAGCTATATGCTTAATCAGAATGTCCACGTGTCCATACAAAGTCACAACATGTGTGAGTAAACTGTGTTCCAAAAACTTGCTTTTTTACTTACCTACTTTGTTTTAATCTCCAGTAGCCGCGATACCCTGATACTACAATAGTAACTCCAACCGCTACGTTATGTAACTGCGACAAAGTTTTGTGAACGGTTTGCAAAAATACCAATCAATTTATTTTCATTTTAGACAATACTGTCAGTCTTCTGTTGAAAACTAATATACCTACTATTTAAAAAAAACTCAAACGAATAAATGTTGTGAAGTACGAACCAATGAGTCTGCGCGAGGTATGTCACTTGGAATATCTTGAAGGCACTTTGCGTTACAACGCACCGGCGCTATGCAAACGAGGGCTAAGCGCTCAGGACTCGCGTGCTAATGGTGCGCGCCTGATGGCTGCACCTCCTCAGAACTTCAGGTTCAATCTCCTCGCCAGGGCTGCCAGAAATCTGGAATGTGTGGCATTTCAGCCGGAAATATGTGCCGACCGTGACTGTAGAGTCACAATCATCTAGCGGCCTTTGTATTTGAACCCATCATTCGGCTTTTGTTTATCGTTTATTTAGTACTTCGTAAAATTCCATAATTTAAGTCTCAAAAAACTGATAATGAAGTTAACATTAGTGCGTCGGACACGTTTGTCGTGACGCCGCGCGCCGTGAGGCATCCTTGCGAGTAGGCGCGGTTCGTGACGCCGCGCGCCGTGAGGCATCCTTGCGAGTAGGCGCGGTTCGTGCTCCGCGCGCGCCGTGAAGCATCCTTGCGAGTAGGCGCGGTTCGTGACGCCGCGCGCCGTGAAGCATCCTCGCGAGTAGGCGCGGTTCGTGACGCCGCGCGCCGTGAGGCATCCTTGTGAGTAGGCGGGGTTCGTGACGCCGCGCGCCGTGAGGCATCCTTGTGAGTAGGCTCGGTTCGTGACGCCGCGCGCCGTGAGGCAACCTTGCGAGTAGGCGCGGTTCGTGACGCCGCGCGCCATGAGGCATCTTTGCGAGTAGGCGCGGTTCGTGACGCCGCGCGCCGTGAAGCAACCTTGCGAGTAGGCGCGGTTCGTGACGCCGCGCGCCGTGAGGCATCCTTGCGAGTAGGCGGGGTTCGTGACGCCGCGCGCCGTGAGGCATCCTTGCGAGTAGGCGCGGTTCGTGACGCCGCGCGCCGTGAGGCAACCTTGCGAGTAGGCGCGGTTCGTGACGCCGCGCGCCGTGAGGCATCCTTGCGAGTAGGCGGGGTTCGTGACGCCGCGCGCCGTGAGGCATCCTTGCGAGTAGGCGCGGTTCGTGACGCCGCGCGCCGTGAGGCAACCTTGCGAGTAGGCGCGGTTCGTGACGCCGCGCGCCGTGAGGCATCCTTGCGAGTAGGCGCGGTTCGCGGCTGTATGAGCACCACATTGAGAGGCGACGCCATTAGCCGGGTTATTGCATCGAGTGCGACTCTGGCACGAAGGATAACAGAAGGCTTACCCTGGGTTTTTTTTTATATAAACCTAAAAAAACTGATACAAAACACCTGTTGCTGCGGCAACTACAATTTATTACTATTGCAACTTAATTATTGCTTCAGTTAGCATCATCACTCATAAAGTGAGTCCCTTTACTTAGATAAAGTATCTGCTATAGTCTAAGAGAGCTAAGCTCTTGGTTAAGATGGGGTTTCCTTGTTTCAGGTGTCCCGATGGTCTACAATTTCCATTGTAGCCTCTATCAGCATGCATGGCAGGACTTGCTCTTCTGCCCTGTCTATGCGATACTAACATCGCCAGTGTGCCCTCATCTGCAACGGGACTGTTCTATTGAGTGCGCTAATAACTGCTCGCAGACGCTCACCGCGCGGGCGGCTCGAGTCGCGGATAAGCCCATTTGTGCGCTATTCACCGCGACGTGACACTGTTATTTAGTGCACCGCATTGTTTGTGCGCCCGGCTCCAGCTGCCACTGCTGCTTGCTGCTCTGCGGATGAGTAGATTGCTACAACTTTGGATCTTTGGAAAACGTAATCAAAAAATATTATCTACTTTACGTCTATAAGAACCAAATGAGCAAATTACCTCAGAGTTCTGCAGCTTCGAACTTGGCTGGGTCCACAAAGATCACGTATTTAACCCAATTTGAGAGAAGTGTCTGTTACATTGGTTACACCTCCAGAATATTCATGGAATCCGTAAGCTGCGTCAGAGCATGTATCTCTGCGCGTCGGAGGCGCAGCGTGCCAGGTAGCACGTGTTGTCTACAGATTAAACTAATCTCCCGCGCCACCCGTCACCCGCCACCCGCCAACCGCCGCCGCGTCAAATCCGCGACACCAGACTAGAAGGCCAGCTCCACACAACTAGTGGGAAAGGCGCAAGCACACAAAGACGCGTGTGTACGGCGCTCTCAAGCGAATGACAGTCGCATGTACGCTTGCACTCGCTGAATGTTTGTATACTATTTTTACCGACTTAAAAAAAAAGGAGGTTATCTATTCGACACGTATGTATGTAATATTACTGGAACTGCATTATATTCACATATGACAATCTATTGGGGTTTCCAAACAAATATTTTTTTTTTTATAGATGTATGTATGTATGTTTGTCCCCGCATTTCTCCGCAACTATTAATCGGATCGTGACAATTTTTTTTTTGTTGGCTTACATTTACTTCAACTTAGGGAACAGTGCAAGTTTCATCGAAATCGATTCAGTAATTTTCATGATATGGACTAATACGTGTAAGTGTGACGGCCTGGCTTATTGATACGAGCTACGGGTGTAGTGTCAAAGGGAAAAATCATCTTAAACCTTGGTCAAATTCTAGTGCAATATTTACAACAAAATGATTACCTACTAACAAATATTCTAGTTTTAACTTTAAACTAAAAATTACGAAATAAAAAAGTAATTTAAAAAAATTAAACCACCTTCAAAAAGAAATTAACTCAAAATTATGAAATAACTTTAATTTCGAAAGTCGGTGGCAAAATACTAAAACTAAAATACAGATCCCAAGACACCGACTTCCGAAATTAAAGTTATTTCATAATTTTGAGTTAATTTCTTTTTGAAGTTGGTTTAATTTTTTTAATTTTTTTTTTTGCTCGTTTTATTGTAAGGAGCCGACCTTCTGACATTTTCTCTATTTTATGCTTGTATTGTGACGCGTCCGTGTCGCGCCGCCCAATCACATACAGTTGCACTTCGTTTGATAGTTGCTGTACTCCGCTTACGACTCCCAATTAGTTTCATTTAACTTTTATGCCATTCATTTATGTACTCGTACGTGTACCAATAGCTTTAAAATTATTAAACTTCGTAAACATGAACCGCATTACAATACGTCCCAAATTCCAAGACGATGACGTCACGTCGTCCTCATCATCATCTTGACAGCAAGATCACAACCACGACAAGGCGCCTCGTTGTTATGTAAGAGATCTTATTCATAGAAATAATAAGTGCGCGGAGAAAGGCCAGTGCTCTGTAGGTAATGGCGCACATAAACGTAGGCGCGCAGTTGATGGAGGACTACTATTACAATACTTTCACTGCGCTATCTACATCCGCGGTAAGAGTGCCGTACATCAGCTGGCGTCATAACGCAAACCAGTTGTTCGCGAGTTTATCCATATCAGCTACCGTCAGCCCACCGCCCGACGACCGTCCGACGAGCGTTCATACATTGTTTAGAAAGTTCAGAAAGCTCCGTTTGATTACGTTTCAATAAATCTAATTCCGACATATTTAGACTAATTTAAAACTTCGTAGGTTTCTTTCTAATCGCAAATTAAATTGAAAGTTCGAGACTGCCGTGGAATGTCTCGTTAATTTAAAGTGAATGGGTACACTTGCAGCTTAACTCAGCGCCCGGTGTGGCACATTCCTTTCCGGGGTCGTTGCGCTTTGCAGGAACAAACGCGCCAAATCTGCATATAAAATGGACTGGAATGAATTTAAGGGTCGACCCTCAACTTGCCTCGCTCTCCCCCTGTCTCCCCCCGTCTCGCCCTGCGTCTTTACATGTATCGAATTATATTACGGTAATGTTTATTGTGGGTCTCTCGAACTGCGCCGCGGCATTGTGCGACAACCCTTAACTTATTAATTATTTTCACACAAGAGATTGCTAACTTGCCGAAATGGGGCGCAGGGGCCCGGGGGTGGTGTGAGGGTCCCGTGGGACCCACGACGAGTCTATCGGGGATTTCTTATATTCTTCGCGTCGTGGTACAATTCTATGCAATACGCAAAGCCACACAAACATATTTATTCGTAACTAGCTTCCGCCCGCGACTCCGTCCGCGCGGATGTCGGTCTTCGCGTGGATGGTTTATTTCTCCATTTTGAGTAACTCTGACAATGACATCTTATAAATATCTATTGGACCCAAATACGGCTAAGACTATAATAATTAAGGAGATCCCTCTATTGAGCTACTGCTGTTGAGCTCGCGTTCTGTAGTAAATATTTTTTTCATAGTAATTCCGACCTTGATAAGTAGCATGTAGCAGTAAATTACTGACAGTGACGAAAAGTTTGCAATAATAAAAAAGTGATCGTGACAATGCGACAGAAAGTTAATTGAGAGCTTCAGCATACACAACATTGTTAGTGAGCTCGTCCGGAATATGAACATGAAGATTTCTTGGACTGCTCACACGGGAAAGAGCTACGTTAACTTGCCCGTGTGAAAAACAACTCGCGGTAAAATCTACACCAGCAACTCCTAGGGTCTGACCTTGAGCCTTATTTATTGTCATGGCGTAACACAAAGCTACAGGAAACTGTATTCTCTTAAATTGAAATGGAAAATTATCCACTGCGGGTAATGCAACGTGTGTTCGCGGTTCTACAGAACAACGTCTATGAATAAAACTGAAAAATAAGATTTTTTTTTCTACGTATTTTTCCAGGATAAAAAGTATCCCATTTTATGCCCAGGATAATAAGGTATAATTATACCAAGTTTCATCGGAATCGAACCGTTGGTTTTCACGTGATGCCTGCATATACAGACAGACAGACAAAAATTTTTTTAATCACATATTTGGGTTTGGTATCGATCCAGCAACACCCCCCGCTATTTATTTTTTCAATATTTTCAATGTACAGAATTGACCCTTCTACAGATTTATTATATGTATAGATAAAATGTATTATGTTTACAAGTAACACGTGAAACATTGATGCGCAACTACAACAGTTCTATTGCTGCTCAAAATGATGGGGCGGTAACTGGAGGGCTCACACTTGGGCTTGCCTGGCTTGGGGATACCGATGACGGTGGCTTCTTTCCACGCTTGCGGGAAGATGTTGTTGCTCAGAGCGCCATTGAAATGAGAGGGACCACTACACTACTGACTCCACTTTATTTATTTTCCCTACGGAATGCGTTCTGTGCTTTTTGTTACAACTCTTTGTAGACTAATTAATACATAAATCTTAGTTTTTTGTTGAGTATTTTTTTATATTATTACTATTTAGTTTTTACGTTGGTTTACATGTTGGTTGAAACAGACTTTATAGTGTCTATTAAAAGTTGGTGAGGCGAGGAGACAAAGCACTTACTTGGATTTAGTTACCGTCCCGCGCACACATCATGTTGCAGGTTTTAAAAGAAGAGAGACTCTTTCCACTTCATCGTAGTATTTATTATTATTAATTAGATTATAATTATAAATATTCTAGTGTAATTTATTTTAGAAGAATGTAAGTACATTCTCATATTCTTTGTTTTATTTTACTAAGCGAACATAAGTTACCCACGCCGCGCTACTACTTCCCTATCGCAGGAAGGTACTGGAAGAAATTTCTTTAGAAATAAGCATCACCTTTGCACTAAATTATTTTTCTTTTATATTTTTCTCGTCTGTTTATATATGTGTACATAAATAAACATCTGCAACAATCGCAAAACGATGCCGGACGTGACGCGCGGACGGCGGCGGCGGCGATAACGTGCGGCCGCGCGTCTGTACGCTGGACGCGACGCGACGCGACGCGCGACCCCGTGTCACGTCACGACACTCAATCATAAAGGAAATATTACCTAATATTACAAGATAAACAGTCGGCGTCGGCGCGAATATAGGCAAATGTAATAATACTCAAATACCTATAGTTGCACATTAGTCGCTTCCGAATGAATTCGAAATGTCGAACTGAGCAAACAGTAATTATTTTAAGAAACGCACAATATAGTATTAAATATTGTGTGATATACTCGTTATAATCACGGTTTTAGTGTTATAAAAAGTATGCAGTGGTTCTTATTTCGTTATCGTAAATTAAATACATTCAGTATCTAAATTGTACCTAACGATTAATGATTTATAATTTGAACAAAATTATTTCAACTGCATTAGGTAATGTTGAGTAGATGTCAATGGTCTCTCCACAGCGCGTAATGGGCACGTTTGTGCAGTAATTGGGTGAGAGCGAGCCTGAAGGCGGCGCGGTGACGACGTCAAACGAAATTGCCTACACAGCTACCGAGCTTAGAACATAAAGGAAAAGACAGTAAACCCACTCAGAACTGGCGTATATAAACGAGATATTGTGAACTGATGCTGGAAAAGGGTAATCAGAGGGTGCTACAGTTTAAGGGAAAAACATTAGGGTTTTTGAAATAGAGAAGGGTAGGTCGCGGAACTGGCGTACATTTCGTTAGCACAAGGCGAGATACCATGCGTCACCGAGAGTACAACCCTCTGCCGACTTCCTGACCTCCTCCTCGGGTCAGGCGTATCATCAGCAGCAACATACCACATTTAGAGAAAAGTAGTAGAACCTATATCGTTGGGCGAGCCAACTTAGAAGAACCGGCAAGTGCAGCATTATAGGGTTTCTGAATAGGACTACATAGCGGTATAAAGCTAATCGAGTTAGGGCCCACAAAGCCTGACTTTCTCGTCCCGTTTTGTGGAAAGTTCGCCGGCGGCGCGGGCGCGGGCGCGGGCGCTTGCGGTGCGGTGTGTGACGGCCTTTCGCTGCATGGAGCGGACGGGTGAGCACTCAAATAATGTCCTCGGGCTTTTTTATAGAAATAACATTTTATTTCTATGTTAATGGCTTTATGGACGAGCAGGTTGGCACTGAACCACTTAAAAGGTTTAGTTTTGGCCTGAGCGCTAGCAACTTTGGCGAAACGTGATTGGACTTTTCAATTGTATAAATGATCTGAAGCCACAGGCATATTATACAGCGTGTATCAGAAAGGTGTGGTGAAAAAGGGTGTGATACAGACCATCAAACTGAACAACTTTCTCCATGGAATCCACATCGTATAATCGAGAAAATATAAGCAGCCGTTCCATAAGCCGTTCCATAGGTAAGTTTTGTATGAGACAGCTGATATTTTTTTTTCGCGATTGTTGGTCCGATAGAGAAAGTTCTTCATTTTGATGACTCGACCCTTAAATTTTACCACACCTTTCTGATAGGTACACGCTGCATAGCTGATAGCAGAACATATTTTATTTGTCGACCTAAATTTAACGGACGTTATAGGTACCTATATGGCAGTTATGTTTGTTACGTACTAGATTTTTGAAAATAATCCCTACATACTTAACACATGTAGTCGTAGCTCCCACAGGAACGAACACAAGGAAAATTAATTTCCACATGTGATGTTCACGCCGCGCCTTTGTCTCGGCCGTGCTTAGATGGGAAGCAAAGAAAAATGAAACTAATTTATAATAATATTTATTTAAAAACAGCGCCAGGACTTCCAAAGCCAATGACCGCGCTAGTACCTACTAATTAGAACTTGCTCTGTGACCGTAAGTACTTTAACGAAATTTTACCAGAAGGTGAACATAAAGTTTTGTTTTAACTTGTTATTCAAGTCATTACAATTATACACAATATTCAAAAATGGCGATACAAAACCCGCAGAGACCTAAATATAAAATAAATAAATACCTACATACCAATAAAAAAATAAAGTGTTTGTAATGTTAAAATAAAAGCACATACATGACACAACATGTTAACATGTTTACTAAATGCATAAAAAGTACATAATTAAACGGTATTTATAACAAACAATCAATATTAAAAATGTTTATCTGTCTGTTTGTTCCGGCTAATCTCCGAAACCACTAGACCGATTTTGACGGGACTTTCACTGGCAATAGCTGATGTTATAAGGAGTTACTTAGGCTATTTGTATTTTGGAAAAATAATTTTATTAGTAAAGAGACACAATATTGTTTTCTGGCATCCACGCGAATAAAGTCGCGGGCACAGCTAGTGAAATATAAATCACATGTAAGCTACGGTTAGTGAAATGAGACGGTTGCGGCTTTTAGTGGCGCCCAACGTGGGACTGATGTGGCGCCCAGTGTGGGACCAGTGTGACATACGACCTGGGGGCCTATAAAGGCCACTTTGGCAGAATCATAAAAGGATAACATTTTGAATCATAATGGACAGTTAATTGTTAAGTTATTCGCATCAAATCTCTTTGGTGAAGGATTTTTCAGTTATTTTTTTTGTCTGTGCTAAAATACCAATCAATCCAATCCAAATCCAATCCCAATCTCTTTGATTATACCTACGTAGTGCAGCGAAAAAAAGAAAAACGCGGGCTGTCTAAACCATAAAATGACTCATAATGTTATCCTTTTATGATTCTGCCAAAGTGGACTTTTTAGGCCCCCTGAGACCAGTGTGACGGACGTTACCGTATTAGTACTAGTTACTACTTGTGATGTAAACACATGCTTAACTGTCGGCACCCCACCTATTAACAAATGCATTGACTTTCCTCTCAGCCTCTGAATGATTTAATGCATAATTACTTAATTAGAAAGATGTGATGAATGTATCGAAAAGTAATGCAGATTCTGAGCTAAGATAAACTAAATACTTAGTTCTAGTTTATTTATTATATACTGTATGTTCCTGTTGTAAATTCTATGCGCATGATTAGTGTAAATATCCTGTAGCTCTGTGGTACCGTTACCGTTTAGGACGTATGGGCTGTGTGGTATGAGCAACATAATGTTTGCGCGGGAGTGTTCTCCTACGCACTCTGTATGTTAGCGTGCCGGAGCGGGCACGTGGGCGATACACGGTATCAAAGTCGCTGAAATCTGTACATAATTTGCATACCTATGTAGATGTATACGTTAGCTTATAAATCATAAGAAAGTCTACAAAACATTCGTAATTTAGAACACATCTACATGTTCTAAATGGGAACACCCAAATATTCCGAAATATTTTATTCCGAATTTCGATGTTCCGATTTTCAAAAGTCCGAATTTCATAATACCTAAGAATTATAATCTCTATTATTAAAAATCACGAAATTTATGTTTCCGAAAGTCATAAATGCGATTTGCTTGTTTTCCGATTTTCATATGTTCGAAGAATCAAATGCTCGATGGGTTCTCGGTCCGAAAAACGTCATTCCGATTTTCAATTTTCCGAATAACCTGTTAAAATTGGTACTTTCTTTCTTCTCCTAAAATTGTTTGTCCGAAAGTCATTATCCATAACACGTTTGCTATAAACCATAACCAACCAACCAACCAACCAATCAACCAACCATAATGTTCAAAAATTCGAAATTTTGTTTTACATAATTATCTTTACTTCTAAATCTATTCTGTCATAATATCGAGTACTATAATAATTGAATCTCCTAATTTTGCATGAAATAAAGTCATATGTCCTAAGTATTGTATTATATAATGTGTATTATTCCGAATGTTCATTTATAATAAAATTAAGTTTTAGTGACAGAAACGAATCGCTGTAAATCCGACTCCACGCAGTCATGTCTGCCCTACCCCTAGAGTGTAATTTAAAATCGCGTAGGCGCGTAGGGGCGAGGCGGCCCGCGGGCTGAGGAGCAGGAGGCTGTGAGCGAGCCGCCGCGGCTGAGGTTGGCCGGCAAAGCCGGCCAACAAGCCGAAGCCGCGATGGTGAGCGAAAGCCGTCTGCGACGATTAGCACGCGTGGGGCCGCCGGAGAACCGCAGCGCCGGAGCCGTGACAGAAACCACGCCTGCTGCATGTTGCAGGCTCGCTTGCATGCTGCATGCTTGCTGCATGCTTGTTGCATGTATTAGAAAATATAGTAGAATCTATCTATAAGTGTAGGTATATATATACTTATATTATATTACCCAAATGTAAAGCTTTGAATATCAGAATGGTTACTAGTTATTTAATGTGTGTAAAGTGCCCATGAATATGGTATGTATGTAGGGAAAGGATTTTATGAAATAAAGCACAGAAAGACAAGGCTAGACATTTATTTCAATTTAGTCTTGTCAGTAATTCATCAGAAAGCTAGTTGTCCGTTCCAAATCTAGGTCATCAAGGAGAAGAAGGACAAGAAACTCCTTGGAAACAACAATTAACAAATTTATTACATTGTCATACATTATCGTTATTTTAATAACAATTAATTCTATCTCTTGGTCCAAGGAACTCAGAATAATAGCAACATAATAACAATAGCTAGGAATATTCCAATAAACACCTTAACATATTAGCAATATTGGCCATATTACAACAATACAGAACAACATAGTTATCAGCAATAATCAAGATAATAATATTAACTTACATGACATCTGGCCGATCTATTCCACATAATAGGTATCTACTAATTAACTGAACGTCTACCGGACAACAACTGCCCTGATAAAGTCATTACTATCCTTTTTATATCCTACCAACGTCTTTTACGTCAAACATCTTACCGCCATTTTGAACCAATCACAGATCATCATAGATTATGGATTAATATCTTCCAACACAGGTAATGATAAACAAATCTTATATAGAGAA